>OZ012685.1:2456114-2463614 GCA_963942565.1 Maea johnstoni
TCTCCTCACCACTACCAATGTTAAAATGAAATTCTTACAAAAACAGATTTAATTTCATAACGCTGCTTATGGTCAATAAACATTATATTACATTACATTAAGTATGTACCAGTATAATTATATCTGCCTGTTCTAGATAGTGTTCTAAGAGACATTTTTTTAAAACTGAATGTTTTGGCTGTAATGATTATCATATTTATTGAATTGGGTAATTTAACACATTATAGGAAATATGTGCGATCATTCGTTCATGTATAAAATGGGGTACCCTTGTCAAAGATATCTTATATAAAAAGGGAAAATATCAATAGGGTATATCTTTTATATCATTTTTATGAAAATCTGCTAAAAGGTCCTATTTCCCAAACTAAACTTTAACCATCTGCGGTTCGAAAATTGACCTGATGACCTGTCATTTTTATGTATTCTCGTTAGGAACATTTTGTAGACAGTCTAGACAAAAGTTGGTGAAAATTAAACACGGCAATTTTGACCTATACCAATTTTGGGTTAAAAACTTGATCCTTGCATTCCTTGATTTCGCCCCATAATTCCTATATAGCAGCAGAAAAATAATTTCAACATGGCAGAACAGTATTTCAGGCAGTGACAGTATCTCTGAAAATAAATCCAGCAAAGAAAGAAAGAGAATGAAATGTTTGTGACATAAATTGCATTATTTCTTCAAATATCTGTGAATAAAAAAATAAGTTGATGACCCCATGAATAAAAGTGCTTTGTTCGTTAGTTGTCCAAAGTTTTAGGAAAATGAAACTGAAATTTCTTAAAGTGTGGCAATACCGTAAGCATTAAGTGGTTAAGAGATGAGCAAGAGGTAAAACTTGAGGAAACAGGTAGGCGAAGCAGGTGCGCCTGAAAGGATCACTTTCAAAACACGTGAGCAGGGATGAACTGCACTGCTATAAATCATATTAGAGCGAGATCAAGTTCTAAACCATCATTCTAGTGCTTAAGGAAGATAAAAACCCAGACCACTTATCATCCGCTTTGATATTTGACAAAGATGCACATAATGGCCAAAAGCGACAAACAAGAGGCATTTTTCATGTGCATTGATCTTGATCTGTGTGTGTATGATGGTCCATTAAGCAAAGCTGCCACATGTGGTTCGGTAATACATCCACCCTAATCGCATGTTAGACAGATTGCGAATACTAGAATCGCTGCTATATTTCAAATTTACGGCTTTAATATCGACAGATCCATTGGTCTTAGTGCATCTCTGTTTATTTTTTTAAAATCACAAACCTCAGTCATGTATGTGTTTTGACCTTCCATTAGTTTTATTTCAGATGCATCCATAAATGTGGTGAGAATACATGTAGATTAATAAGGGCCAGTCACAAAGCAATTTTACAGGGGTCTAAATCTCTGATACCTGTAATACCTGACCATTGTTAATCTTGAAAGTATCACAATATGAAGATTGCATTCGTCATTGTCTGGAAATGCAGAATAAAGCGTGCTCTCGTATTGATGTAGCTACATGTAAATCTCTGACAGTACATCTTGTGTTTTCCTTGACACCACCTTAATGTACTTTATTGGCTCCCTTTCTTTCTTTAATGGAGATATTACTTAAAACCTTTACCAATTTAATTAACACGGTTGCTATTTCACTCGGTTTAATTATTTTGAGGATAGCATTGGTAAGTCATGATATTTGACACAGTGCTGATTTTACCGGATATAGAGACATTGATACAAGGTTATTAAATAGCTTATGATTTAGTGCAATGGGTATGGAGGAATAAGTTAATCATCATGGTTTATAGAGGAAGGTAAGATCAGACCATAGATAATATGCCTTCTGATGAGTATGCTATCGCTATAATTCCTGTCTTCGTATCTCACTCTGGGTGATGTATGATTGAAGTGGAGAATGCAATTTATATAGATCACCACAACAGTGCACCATTTGCAACTGATGTGCAGGAAATAGGCTTAAGGTGATGGGTACCATTGCAAGCCAGTTAAAAGCCCTGTCCCAAAAACACACCTTAACGCAGCATAATCCTATAACTTGGTGTATCTCCCGGTTCCTGAGTGTTATCAGGTAGAGAATATCATCGCCACCTGTCATTATTCAATCCATATTCTGTTTTATTTCAAAATTTACAACTTTTCTTTCAAATGACATATTCTCATTAATAACGCAGGTGATGGTTACTGCAGGTTCAGAGTTACTTTAGGGATATCATTGACTATGCCCAATAAAAAGTATTTTTTCGATGTATTACTGCTGGAGATTTTTACAGGCCATAACGTTGAAAATTCTAGTTAGAAATCTCCACACCAACTAAACTTGGTGACCTCACGTGCTCAAAGCTAGCACGTATTTATAGCATCCTGACCACAAGCCATTGTCTTGAGATCGTCGAGGTGTATCTTTGTGCAACTCTCCTTTGTTCTCAGTGCTCAGAAGTGATCAGCGAGGTATGTCCACTACTATCAAAGGGGTCCCTATGCCTCCACACACGAGAAACCTCACTAAAATTTTCAATGTTATGGCCTGTAAAAGTCTTCAGCAGTAAAAAATCAAAAAAATACTTTTTATTGGGCATAGTCAATGACATCCCTAAGGTATCTGTGAACCTACAGTAACCATCAACTGCGTGATTAATGAGAATATGTCATTCGAAAAAAAAGTTGTAAATTTTGAAATAAAACAGAATATGGATTGAATAATGACAGGTGGCGATGATATTCTCTACCTGATAACACTCAGGAACCTGGAGATACACCTAGTTATAGGATTATGCTGCTTTGAGGTGTGTTTTGGGACAGGGCTTTTAACTGGCTTGCAATGGTACCCATCACCTTAAAAGTGTAGCACACTCATGCAGTGTTTGGCCAGTGTGGGTTCTGAACTGTTATTAACCAAGTTAACGATGACCTTTGTGTTATGCTTGTTAATAAGAGAGGGGCCAAATTGATACGCCGCAGACTGCAGCTAAAAAAGGAAAAAGTTATAGCCTTTGGTAGATTAGAAGAAATCAGGAGCATATGGCTGTCATGGTAGATAGAAATAAAGGAGTAATTAACTGGTATAATGTTTGCGCCCAGACGATTTAGCAGATAGTCCACTAGGACTGTTGATTTGACGTTGGCCCGGTTAATTTAGACGCGGGGACAATAGACCTCACAGTTCCTATTGATTCTGGTAAATAGGAGAAGAATTGAAACATCAAATGAAATGCCGCATCCATTTACCAGGCTCCATCAAAAACCGGCGCTAGATGGAATCGAAGGATTAATAGAGAAAAGTCTCATTTAATTTGACGGGATCTGTCTGACCCTTAGGGCTACGACATTCAGGCAACGCCGGGGCTTGGGATACGAGCAATTATTTCTAATTGGAATGAGAAAGAATGTCATGCCTAAGCCTGAATAATTACCACGGTGCCATCTGTGAAATTTATAATCGGAAAAAGATGGAACTCATGGAACGATTACTTATGGGATGACGGGAGCAGTATATCAGTCATCCCCATTACTCCACTCAGATCACAAGTCGTCCCCTAATCTTTTATTGAGACAAATTGAATTTTTGCTCAGATAAGATGTCGACGCAAGATAATTAAGAAACCTGAAATTCGCCAACCCGCAAAAATAGGACTATCTCACTAATGGTATTATAATAACTGTCTGGCTTTCCGTGTGAATCCAGCACGTAGACTTATACAGTACCGAATAATCTAGTACAGGTGAATGACAGGCACCTGGCCAAGGTATGATAAGTACGCATTAGTGAGCAGAGCGGAGAAATAAAAGTACCTCTGAGAATAGATAGTACCACCTTTCCTAGCATTGTATTCCAACGTGTTATATATATATATATATATATATATATATATATATATATATATATATATATATATATATATATATATATATATATATATATATATATATATATCATGATTCAAAATTCTAGGCTTTTGATTGGTCAATTGGCCCATGATATGGTGCTTGATATGGTGTTTGTCAAGAGTACGATATGACCGGAGGAGCATTAACCTTTAGGTCTTAAGTCCAAATACCTGAAATGTCAACTCCGTCCGTCTGTGAACAAATCTAACTCAATTTCCATACATCTCTAACTTAATAAGATCCTTTCAATATAGCATTTATAAGCATAGTTCCGCAAATCGAGTTTGTAAAGGTAGCGTCCAATTAGCTTAATTAAACTGGTGGACAACCAGGGACATTGTGTGTTATTTCATTGCGGTCTAAATGTGTGCTTGTCAATGAGCACACGACCCATAGAATTGTGAGGGATATTTCAAATGATCATAAATTGCATTGCAGAATTTCTCTCAGAGGTTTAGGTTGATATGTTGGTCATCTGATTACGGGAACTGTCTAGCAAGGAATACAGCCTTAGGCACTTATTGGGAAATTTGTTGAAAAATCGAAAATATTCAAATGCATTACTACTACTATGATGATGATGATGATTAAACTTCTAAGCACTACCTTCCTGTATGGCTACCTTGGCCCTACTGCTAATCCTTTGCAATACCCGCCCATATTCTTACTGCCATTTTTGTCATCATACTTCTTTGGCGGTGTTTGTCTGATTTATACTAAAGCTTGTATCGTGAGTCTCACAACATCGCAGAGGGCTACGTGGGTATCTGCTTACTAATTGAAATGCTAAGTACCGTGCCAGGCTGCTGGCACGCCAAGCTTCGCAGGCTTCCATTACATAGCCACGGGTTACCTCACATACTTATAAATCTCCAGCGTGCGTTTATGCTTAGGGAGGAAAGATCACCCACCAGTTCTTTAAGTGTTATTTATCAAATAGCTTATAAACAGCTAGTGCTCGTGTGGGTGCGGAAGATAACAATGTCATTTCTGAGGGGGAGGGAGGTCAAATTGCGTGTTATGTTTTTTGGACAAGGTAGGCAAACAATATGCACGTCCTTATGGTCAAGGCACCGATCAAAAATGTCGTCAGTGCTCTATTAAAAGTTCAAGACTATTTTGGCAATAGCATTTACAACCTAATGCTACGAAAATGATATGATACGAAAACTGCTGTTTCATTTAGTAAGATAAACATTATGTAGACTTAGAAACAAAATTTGATCTAATCCAATATATATATATATATATATATATATATATATATATATATATATAGAGAGAGAGAGAGAGAGAGAGAGAGAGAGAGAGAGAGAGAGATTTATGCACGGCACACACACCCATATGCACCTGAGCACACACACTTAGGTATGCTTGTCACTTAAAGGGTGTGGTTGGACGTGCTGGGATGCCAGCCTTTCCATTGGGAGTGAACACGCAAACATATACTGAACGAAAGAACAACGTGGCCTGCATGAAATACGATGTGGCGTGATTTGGACGTGCTCATTTCAAAATACCCAGTGGAAACATATTTCAGATAGGAATCTCAACAGATATTCATAAGAGTTATCCATGCGTTTTTATACTCTGAGCAATATTGCAGCTAATTTGATGGTCGGATCTCGCAGCTAATTTGATAAGCCCACAAGATTTCCTGGCGGGCTGCTTGGGTCAATTGGTCACGTGACGAGCTATCAGCTACGTAATCTCTCGTTGTAGTCTCGTGTGTGTTTACAACTGAGGACACATCTGTCAGCCAGGTCTTCATTCAATAGTGACTCCATAGGAAAGCGTAGCATTATTAGATTTGACTGAAGTAGAATCAAAGGAGAGGCATTTTGTTGGACAGACTGCGCGGTGAAAGCTACGATATTGTCTTCATGAATTCCGTAAAGCCACGTACTTCCGACTCCACCGGCTCCGTCTCAGACAGTGACCTGAAAGATTTACTCCTCCACTTAAAGCCTTAAACTCTCTATTGCTTCCCCCACTCGGCCCGGATTAAATGCCTCGCAAGTTCAGCATTAAAGGCGCTGTAATGGTTAAAGAGATCTAGTCTGTCCCACCTGGAGGATCGCCTATAATTGCGTCAAATGATCCGCCCAGACATTCTATAAACGTTACTGTCTTCATCCCCTCGACCTTTAAGTAAGTCGCAACCTTTCTATTAACCTAGCCGCCATAAAACCAAACGTCTTTAAGCTATCTCTTTAAATGCGAACGGGGATGTGGTTATGATGGTTGGGTGGTCGCGAATAAACCATATCATCGCCCACGCGTTAAGTCCTCTAACGATTGTCTTATGTATCACTTTCACAGTTAGCATTATACGGCAGCTTCATCTAAATGTTTGTAAACTGTTAGAAGACGCTCCGGTTCAGAGCTTATGTTATTAAAGTCCAACGTAATAGCATCTGACATATAACGGCTTGGCCTGAGCGCTCACTCATTGGCTGCGGATCAAATTCAAAATGGAAACTCTTAGATGGGTAGTCTGGGAAATTAAATAAGCCGAAACGATATGTCGAATGGCGCATCTTTTGTCAGTCGGGAATCACTTCTCTCGGATAATGGTAGTTTGCAGACGGAAATAGGGCACTTTCTTATTTCTTTATGGTCGTTTTTGTGCAGGTTTAAGATCGACATTGTCCAGGGTGAAATTAGGAGGGATTATGCGAGCTGTTTAAATGAAACATGGAGAAGCTACAAGGGACCAAATCGAATTTCAGGTTTGGGAGGTTCTCTTTGCGATGGATGGACATCGGCTTAGATTAATTTGCTCGTAAAGCCTCCCACAGATAAGATCGGCATGCTGTACGTACCACTCTCAAGGATGGTATACCTAACCCTCTACACACTATAGTGATTAACACATAGATATAGATAGATAGATATAGATATACGCTGTGCCTTATTTGGTCATAAAACTTCAAATCATATATATATATATATATATATATATATATATATATATATATATATATATATATATATATATATATATATACATTGTATATATATATATATATATATATATATATATATATATATATATATATATATATATATATATATATATATATATATATTTATATATATATATATATATATATATATATATATATATATATATATATATATATATATATATATATATATACATATATATATATATATATATATATATATATATATATATATATATATATATATATATATATATATATATATATATATATATATATATATATATATGATGCGTCTTATTTGCTCATAAATCTTCAAAATAAATGCTATAAAGAAATTTATTGCAGAGAGTTTTTTTATCAAAATATGTCTTTGCTTGTCAGATCATGTCTGCTTTCTATAAATCGATGGGTTAACTCATTCTCGAGTGAGGTGTACAATCGCATATGGAAATAAATACCTATACCTCTATATAAAAGCTATATTTTCGAGAAATACTAGTATTCGACTGACAGATATCGTTGCAGTTGGGTTTATGAGTCTTTCTTCATTTTCCAATATTCAGCTATTATATTAGATATAATAAAAACAAAATTGGCAAACCTATATCTGTGCGATGCAGATAGAATGGGGTAC
>OZ012685.1:2468614-2473614 GCA_963942565.1 Maea johnstoni
TCAGCACTGTAATAAAGACTGATGGTACATCATAATAAAAGAGTCCCCTGCCCTATAACCGCCAGCTGCCCACGGGAGGGAGAGGCTGGGGATCGGAGAGCTAACACGTGACGGGAATACGCATTGTCTTAACTCAAGGCATGTGAAAAAGTTGACAGCGATAATGATTAAGCGGTCGAGTGGATTTCTGACTCGTTCATGTGAGAATGTTGACAGTGATCATGGTTAAGCCGTAAAGAGCATTTTCACAGACTTTCAAAGTGATGTGTCTCATCTTTACAGGGGCCTGGAGTACCTCTCCCGCTGGTTGTGATAGCTGACAGTAAAGTTGCTTGCCCCCAATATTAAATATTGGCTAATCCCCATTTGGTTCCAAATGGCTGATATCAAAATATATTCTGTTCCATTCCGTTGACATCAAGGTAAACTGTAATGCACGTGAGTGATGTGAGATAGCGAGGTCAGGGGTTGGGAAAACGTCTGTAACTTGTCATGCCAAGGTACCTGCATAGAGCAAGCAATTTCTATGTGTAAAACTAATAAGTGTTCTATATAACCTAACAATTATTTCAAGGATGTATTACAACTATCTAATATGTTTTCTTCTTCTAAGTTATCACTCATGTTTATGTTAATCATGTGAATTATTCTGCGTGTAAAACTGTATGATTTGTGTAATGAACGGATGGCAGCGAATAAACATACAATACAATACATGATACTGGGAGTATGGTATTACCCATTAGGTAGGGTAGGTATGTCGAGCATTCATGCATTTGAAATTAATCGAAATTAGACCAAATAAGTCCCCAGTGCGCTGCAAAATCTGGCTGCCAACAGATTAGAGCTTATGTATACGATTGGCTCGCCTTCGTGGCTGCCATGATATGGAGAGGATTCTGGCCAATTGACCTTTTGTGCCATTACATCATCTTGGATATGAACTAGTGGTTGGATTTGTGTCTCGTTCTTGTAGGCTTGATATAAGACTATGTGTCTGTTATCTTTGGTTATTATGGGCTATGTTATTAATAATAAGGCACCTTCTTCCCATCGCATACCAGGTCATCGATAGCACCTTTGATATTGTGTTCGTCAACCCCTCCATAAACGTTAACTTGCTTGTTTATATTGAAAAATTATCTATTATTCTCAAACAAAATATTGCTATAACCTCTTAGTGTCACCACGTGGTCATCGCTGTGCAAAATGATTTTGACAAGAATCTCTCGTACCTTTGACCTAAAGCAATAATGAACACTGTTTGGTCCTTGATAACTTCTGACGCATTTATTACTAGGAATGTTTGAAATTTCGTCTTAGAAGAAAGGGAACAATGGTGTTCATATGGAAGATAGTGAGTTTCATTCCTATTGGCCAGGTGTCATACGGATGGTGTTATGCCCATGTGGTCTCTAACGGATAGTCAACGACTATGAGAAAGTTAGATCCCAGGGAGGTCTTGGTGTGTGTATGTGTGAAACACCCGAGGGTTTTCGAGGCGATATTACACACACACCACAATCTCCAAGGGGTGTATTTAGCTTGTACCACAGTTAAATGCCTTCCATCAATCAAATTCCAAGAAATGTTCCGTTAAGCACTCTTGGACAGTGCCTCTGGGTTAAACACGTTCGCGGTTTATGCAGCTTAGAGAACAAACGGTTCATAAGGTGTCTGACATATGCTATGCCGCATACTTTTCGATGGTGGAAAGCAAGGAACTGTGGTAAAGTTACCTCCACTTATTCAAAGGTGATGTGGGTGATGGGTCCCATATCCCATTAATTTTCACAGCAGTCAAAATCTTTATGGCAAAAGCACAGTTAGGTGATATTTAAAAAATATATATTAATTAGAACATTACCAACACCATTCCTTAAATGTTGTGTAAAATCTTTCTTTTTACTCAAGTTATCGCCAAATGCATCTGTTGTACAGACGACACTTTCAAGAGGATGTCTTAAGAATTGAATACGTTTAAGGATAGAAACAATATTGTGCATCATATCCTTATGACAAGTTGGCCCCCAAAGGAACGGCCACAATGTTTACGGCTCATCCCCTTTTCCCCGAGTTGGGGTTGTGATTTCCTCTGCCTGACGTCGGAACACTACACTCTACTCGTAATGCATATCACGTTCCCTCCCAAAAGCTGGGCGACCATTACAATGTAATCTAAACGCTCGTTGTCGACTTGTACAAGACGCCGCAGATAGCAAAAGCAATATCTTAATTCTTTAAGCACAGTAGAGTAGTGCTGCTGCTGCTGCTGCTGCTGCTGCTGCTGCTGCTGCTGCTGCTGCTGCTGCTGCTGCCTGGAGTGAGAGGAAGAGGGGAGATAAGGCATTGGGAGGAGCAGCGCCGCGCAGAAACCCATCACACTCGCTGCCTTGCTGCAATGTTAGATAAAGTCAATTTGTCTGCTCCGGGATGCCACTTTGCCGATAGCCCATAATAAGTGTCATTTTGTGAATATTTATCATAGAGAAACGGGATGAGAAATGGGATTCGGTGTGAGATATCAATTGAATTAGACATAGCTGATCACGTCTGTGTGTCGGCAATGCTTGCGTACCATCATAACGTGAAAGGAATGTATGCATTGAAAAATCATGCAATGAATTGTTGTTGCACTGTATCCCCTGTATAGCAGGAGGGGCATGTAGGGGGTTGATTGGCTTAGTAATTACAGGTAACCTCGCTTACCTCGTACAAATAGGGACGAAGCAAATGTGTCCTAGGTAACCCAATCCCAGTTACTAGTATATTATTTAGATCTAAGGATTAGAAATGGTTTTGTACCAGATATTTCATCCGAGCTACATGTACCTGAAGATCCGATGTAAGCGAAGTTACCTGTCAGGTATCCGTGTGTGAAAGAAAAAGCTTGTATAGCTCATTACAACGCTAGTAAACGTTATGCCTCTCTTTCTTTATGCCTCTCTTTATTGCCATCATTTCTTGCCATCGTAATCACAAATTGGCAGTAGTTGGAATAAGGTTGGGAACATGATAGTGCCGACCTACTCTGAGGTAACTGGCAACTTCCACTCCGTCAAGAGGGGAGTACAGACCGGAGTACCCTATGCAGTAGTGTGGCAAAGCGCAATACGCGAGATCACTCTACCATCGAGGCTGATCCGTCATCTCTTGGACGTGATGGTACGATGATGTACACAGGGTATCTGAGGGAAGTTTGGCAAACAAATTGCAATACCCTAGAGGCCTAGACCACCCTACCATTGAGGCTGCTGCGTCATCCCTCGGACGTGATGGTACGATGATGGAAAAAGAGCATACGATGGAATTGTGGCAAAGGGCATACCCTAGACCACCCTACCATTGAGGCTGCCTCATCATCTCTCGGACGTGATGATACGCTAATGGAAAAAGAGCATACGATGGCAATGTGGCAAAGGGCATACCCTAGACCACCCTAGCATAGGGTCTGCCTCATCATCTCTAGGACGTGATGATACGCTAATGGAAAAAGAGCATACGATGGAATTGTGGAAAAGCGCAATACCCTAGACCACCCTACCATCGAGGCTGCTCCGTCATCCCTCGGACGTGTTGGTACGATGATGTAAACAGGGTATCTGAGGGAAGTTTGGCAAACAAATTGCAATACCCTAGATCACCTAACCATTGAGGCTGCTCCGTCATACCTCGGACGTGATGGTACGATGATGAAAAAAGGGCATATGTTGGAAGTGTGTCGCAATACGTTAAAATAACTCTACCATCGAGGCTGCTCTGTTCTCTCTCGGACGTGATGGTACGGTGATGGAAAAAGGGCATCTGGTTGAAGTGTGGCAAAGCGCAATACGTTAAAACAACTGTACCATCGAGGCTGCTCTGTTCTCTCAGATGTGAAAATACGATGATCACAAAAGGGCATTGATAAAGAGTGACGTGTCCCAGGATTCGAAGCGAAATTTGTAATCATGACAGTTAGACATTGTTAATCTGAATGGGGAATTCTCATCTGGTTGTTCCATTGAATGACGATGTCAAGTGATAGGTTCGGAAAGGCTCTTGACCCAAATTGTCTTGGCACGGCTTTACGGTATTGTATGATAAAGGGGACTAACTGACAGTGGCGTTGAATGAGCAGTGTATACCTTGAGTGCCGTGACAATCTGGCATCCAAGAGGGCCTTAATGCACATAGGTAATAAAGGGAGACGCCTGGGATTCTAATGCACTACCAACATCGCAATAAGTACTGTCAACATTTGGTTGTGTGACATGAAGAACTTACCGAGAGACAATGTTAAAGTTCGGAGTCTTTGTCATCATCAGCAATTGGATTAAAAGCAATTTTAAGGAAAATCATTTCACCTTTTGGATGGGCATTTTGACACTTGAGTCCTTCGAAATGTAGATGTTTCTAAAATATCTCGACAAAGATTTTCAAGGGCCACTCTAAATTTCGAGTAGATGCACGAACGTTCATACCTATTCCAAAAAAAATGTGGCGAATCACTGGAAGCTACCCTTTTATATTGGCGTATGAGTATTGAGCAGGTAAGACTCGATCAGACTAGGATTGTTTTAGTATTTGCGTATGGGTGCGCGGCTTACTATAGTCTATTTTTGATATCACTTTAGTATATGAACTTACATCTCAGACTCAAGAGCCTAAGTCGAATATTGGTCATGAGCAATATCCCAATATATGTGTCAGCTTTGTGACAGTTTTATTCATACTTTGAGTATCTGATAGGGGAGGAAGGTCGTGTGAGCACTTCGGTGGATACAAGACTATAAACCGAATACCTTTTATCTTATAATCTATGTGTGTCTTGTTTTGATTGATCGATTGTCATTTATGGAGCCCAGACTTAATAAAATACATGAAATCTTGACACATTTATCAAAAGATCGCCGAGGGATGTGCATCCTGATCCTGAATTTGAGAATTGTGAGACCTGTGTGACGAAGTTGCCCTTTGTGTGGTATCTAGTAGAGTTATCCTCAAATTGAATTGTGAGA
>OZ012685.1:2473814-2690773 GCA_963942565.1 Maea johnstoni
GCTCAGTCTAAAATGGTCAAATTGAACCACAAGGTCCCCATATAGTTCACTGTGGTGTTTCCAAATGGATACTAGCTAAGTAATGGCCAATACCACAACCCTAGCTAAGTCTAGACAGTACTGTCCACAAAATAAACGAACATCACATGACCAGCTGCTTAGAGATCTTGACTAGCCACCCAAGACTTTAGAACGACTAAAAGAAATTAGCGGACAAAATATGTCTGTCTACGGTTGTGTTCAAATGTACTTGGACAGAGAACATATAGGCCACGGACAAATCCTTGGTCTGTGGCGGAGGGCATGAATAGGGCATTTGAGATGGTAACGGTACCAACACCTATTACCAGATAAACAACGCCATGAAGGTTAAAAGAAATAGATGAAAAGTTTCTCTGGTCAATTTGTTCACGAGAAACTTTGCAATCACAGACTTAAAGACAGTGCAGCGGTGTGTGCATGCAGTCCAGGCCCACAGAACTGTAATGTACAGATTGCCATGTTACTGTGGTAAGGTTAACGCATACATACTTGCTGAAACGTCATACAGAGACATTCAACGGGAGCAAGTGTATTGTGATTTTTGCCTAGTAACTGAAGGTCGAACAGTCGCACAAATAAGAGAAAGATACCTGTTTCATAATGGTGTATGGGTTCTGTTATCAGTTCGTAGATGCTAATAATGAGAAGACATGAAGAGCACTCTCTCCTAGCGCGGAACTAATTAGCAAGAAAACAACCTCTACAAGTTCCGTCTTACTACTAAAATCTCGTAGACATTTTGTCAAGGGGAAGGTCTCTAACCAATCGAAAATGTTTGAAGGAGAAACGCAAACCAGATAGAACCGGGAAGACATTTCCTTCAGTAAACGAATAGTTTAAAGAGGTATTTTAGTGGCAGGAGCATCATAGACAGCTGTCCACAACGCCACACGATTATATAGCGACCAGGCCAACATGCTTATGGAAATCTAGCCGAGGTGTGAACCAGCGACCTCAAGCGTAGTAATGACAAGCCCACGACAGATTTATCTTTTCTTTTGAATATTTTTTCAAATGAAAGTTATGTTCATTATCTTCCTATAAGAATTAGAATATCCAGGAGATACGTTACAAGGGTGATTACCCTAAGAGTGATTCTGTTTATGCCACTGTAGAATATACAGTCAAACTTGTGCAAACGACCACTTCTCTCAAACGACCACTAGCTGTGAACGACCATTTCATATACCCCCCAGGGTTTTCCCTGTATATTTTACCTTGATTAAACGACCATTTGCTTGATGCGACCAACGACCATGAAATATTATCCCTAACAGTCAATGGCCCTTCATTCAACGGCCTCTTAAATGCTTTGACGCCTTGTCTATTGGAAAGTTTAAGTCGGTAAAATTGATAGAAAATTTTATTTCTGAGGGTCCTCAATTAGTATTACAGTTCAACTTTTATTTTTCTTAACTGTCTAATCTTAAGATATTAATGAAGAAATTTCAACAAAAGCAGCTAAACGTAACAACCTCAATAATATCTGGTCATTCCTAGAAATTCTGTTTTCTTATAACGCCACTGATACCGCCGACCCCTTCTTAAGAGACCACCTCTTTAAGAGACCACTTTTGAGTGATCGCTTTATAGAAGTTTGACTATATATATATATATATATATATATATATATATATATATATATATATATATATATATATATATATATATATATATATATGTATATATATATATATATATATATATATATATATATATATATATATATATATATATATATATATATATATATGTACATATATATAAATGCATATAAATTAATGTATATAGATGTATATGTATACAAATATATATATATATATATATATATATATATATATATATATATATATATATATATATATATATATATATATATATATATATATATATATAAATATATATATATATATATATATATATATATATATATATATATATATATATATATATATATATATATATATATATATATATATGTGTATGTGTGTGTGTGTGTATATATTTACATACATACAAACCATATTCCTAGCGATGGACTCACACCAATACAGCCTGCGATGTTGTAGCTGATGTGAGTTGCAATTTATCGTAATACACGTGCTAAATCTAAAAGTGGTTAAAATTTATTGAGAGGTAGTTGCTGTACGTTCGAGTGAGTTATTATTCTGTGTAGGATATGTCTGAACCGGCTCATGAATGTAACAATTTCATTAACAGTGGACTCTTGCATGGCCAATTTAATCAAGCAAATATACTTCCAAGGAAAATCGTGGCAACTGTTCTAAATACGATATCGTAACAGGACTGAATTATTCGCAAATGCTGAAAATTGAGTCATCAGTTATATTTTGCAGCCATATCAAGTTGCTGTATTTGTTTTGTAGCTTCGGAATACTTTGCAAACTTCCAAATGTGAACTCATTGGGACCAGGTCAAGGTTGTGTAGGTATTCACATCTCAGAGGTCTCCTACCATGGGATGAGATATGATGTGCATGTAGGTGTTCACATGTGAAGGTTTCGCTGTGTTTGGTTTGATGGTTTCTATAATACAAGAAAGGCGGCATTCTAATTCAATTTTAGGGGAAGGTGCGTTTTTATTGAAACAGTTGGTTTTATTTCAAGGTATGTACTGACTTTTGGGTTTTAAAAACCATGTACTATGACGGGTTTACACCGTTTCTTCTGAAATTGGTAACTCTATGAGTGATTTATAGGCCGTTTGTATTAGAGCGCCCACACACTGGTCTCATTGTCATTCGTTTATACGGATGCTTTATTTGATACCAAAGGACACCAAGAAGCTACAGTGATTACTTTCCCTCTATTGTGACGTTTGTAGATAAGCTAAAGCACGATGTACTTAAACAGCTTCTCAGGACTTGGTGAAGTACCAACTTGGTGATGTAGAAATTACGATATTCGTCGTGGGAAATGAATCTAGTGCTATTCATTATGGGAGTGACAAGGCCTATACATAAGATTATATATGCCTCGTAACGACAACCCTTTGCTAATGTGTGCTAGTACAAAGTGCATGAATTTGTTTGATGTGGAATTCGCTTGAATACACCCATGCATATAGAAGAAAGTAATTACCTTATATTGTCTCAAGGAAGCGTTTCAGCACTGTAATAAAGACTGATGGTACATCATAATAAAAGAGTCCCCTGCCCTATAACCGCCAGCTGCCCACGGGAGAGGCTGGGGATCGGAGAGCTAACACGTGACGGGAATACGCATTGTCTTAACTCAAGGCATGTGAAAAAGTTGACAGCGATAATGATTAAGCGGTCGAGTGGATTTCTGACTCGTTCATGTGAGAAAGTTGACAGTGATCATGGTTTTGCCGTAAAGAGCATTTTTCCAGACTTTCAAATTGATGTGTCTCATCTTTACAGGGGCCTGGAGTACCTCTCCCGCTGGTTGTGATAGCTGATAGTAAAGTTGCTTGCCCCCAATATTAAATATTGGCTAATCCCCATTTGATTCCAAATGGCTGATATCAAAATATATTCTGTTCCATTCCGTTGACATCAAGGTAAACTGTAATGCACGTGAGTGATGTGAGATAGCGAGGTCAGGGGTTGGGAAAACGTCTGTAACTTGTCATGCCAAGGTACCTGCATAGAGCAAGCAATTTATATGTGTAAAACTAATAAGTGTTCTATATAACCTAACAATTAATCTAATATGTTTTCTTCTTCTAAGTTATCACTCATGTTTATGTTAATCATGTGAATTATTCTGCGTGTAAAACTATATGATTTGTGTAATGAACGGATTGCAGCGAATAAACATACAATACAATACATGGGAGGGTGGTATTACCCATTAGGTAGGGTATGTCTGTCGAGCATTCATGCATTTGAAATTAATCAAAATTATACCTAATAAGTCCCCAGGGCGCAAAGTCTGGCTGCTAACAGATTAGAGCTTATGTATACGATTGGCTCGCCTTCGTGGCTGCCATGATATGGAGAGGATTCTGGCCAATTGACCTTTTGTGCCATTACATCATCTTGGATATGAACTAGTGGTTGGACTTGTGTCTCGTTCTTGTAGGCTTGATATAAGACTATGCATCTGTTATCGTTGGTTATTATGGGCGCTATGTTATTAATAATAAGGCACCTTCTTCCCATCGCATACCAGGTCATCGATAGCACCTTTGCTATTGTGTTCGTCAACCCCTCCATAAACGTTAACTTGCTTGTTTATATTGAAAAATTATCTTTTTTTCTCAAACAAAATATTGCTATAACCTCTTAGTGTCACCACGTGGTCATCGCTGTGCAAAATGATTTTGACAAGAATATCTCGTACCTTTGACCTAAAGCAATTATAAACAGTGTTTTGTCCTTGATAACTTCTGACACATTTATTACTAGGAATGTTTGAAATTTCGTCTGAGAAGAAAGGGAAGGATGGTGTTCATATGGAAGTTAGTGAGTTTCATTCCTATTGGCCAGGTGTCATACGGATGGTGTTATGCCCATGTGGTCTCTAACGGATAGTTAACGACTATGAGAAAGTTAGATCCCAGGGAGGTTTTGGTGTGTGTATGTGTGAAACACCCGAGGGTTTTCGAGGCGATATTACACACACACCACAATCTCCAAGGGGTGTATTAAGCTTGTACCACAGTTAAATGCCTTCCATCAATCACATTCGAAGAAATGTTCCGTTGAGCACTCTTGGACAATGCCTCTGGGTTAAACACGTTCGCGGTTTATGCAGCTTAGAGAACAAACGGTTCAGAAGGTGTCTGACATATGCTATGCCGCATACTTTTCGATGGTGGAAAGCAAGGAACTGTGGTAAAGTTACCTCCACTTATTCAAAGGTGATGTGGGTGATGGGTCCCATATCCCATTAATTTTCACAGCAGTCAAAATCTTTATGGCAAAAGCACAGTTAGGTGATATTTTTAAAATATATTAATCAGAACATTACCAACAACATTCCTCCAAATATTGTGTAAAATCTTTCTTTTTACTCAATTTATCGCCAAATGCATCTTTTGTACAGACGACCCTTTCAAGAGGATGTCTTAAGAATTGAATACGTTTAAGGATAGGCTGAAACAATATTGTGCATCCTATCCTTATGCCAAGTTCGCCCCCAAAGGAACGGCCACAATGTTTACGGCTCATCCCCTTTTCCCCGAGTTGGGGTTGTGATTTCCTCTGCCTGACGTCGGAACACTACACGCTACTCGAAATGCATATCACGTTCCCTCCCAAAAGCTGGGCGACCATTACAATGTAATCTAAACGCTCGTTGTCGACTTGTACAAGACGCCGCAGATAGCAAAAGCAATATCTTAATTCTTTAAGCACAGTAGAGCAGTGCTGCTGCTGCTGCTGCTGCTGCTGCTGCTGCTGCTGCTGCCTGGAGTGAGAGGAGGAGAGGAGATAAGGCATGAGGAGGAGCGCCGCGCAGAAACCCATCACACTCGCTGCCTTGCTGCAATGTTAGATAAAGTCAATTTGTCTGCTCCGGGATGCCACTTTGCCGATAGCCCATAATAAGTGTCATTTTGTGAATATTTATCATAGAGAAACGGGATGAGAAATGGGATTCGGTGTGAGATATCAATTGAATTAGACATAGCTGATCACGTCTGTGTGTCGGCAATGCTTGCATACCATCAGAACGTGATAGGAATGTATGCATTGAAAAGTCATGAACTGAATTGTTGTTGCACTGTATCCCCTGTATAGTATGAGTGGCATGTAGGGAGTTGATTGGCTAAGTAATTACAGGTAACCTCGCTTACCTCGTACAAATAGGGACGAAGCAAATGTGTCCTAGGTAACCCAATCCCAGTTACTAGTATGTTATTTAGATATAAGGAGTAGAAATGGTTTTGTACCAGATATTTCATCCGAGCTACATGTACCTGAAGATCCGATGTAAGCGAAGTTACCTGTCAGGTATCCGTGTGAGAAAGCTTTATGTGCTCAGCTCACTCAACGGTAGTAAACGTTATGCCTCTCTTTCTTTATGCCTCTCTTTATTGACATGATTTCTTGTCATAATCACAAATTGGCAGTAGTTGGATTAAGGTTGGGGACATGATAGTGCCGACCTACTCTGAAGTAGCTGGCAACTTCCACTCTTTCATCAAGAGGGGAGTACAGACCGTATCCTATGCAGTAGTGTGGCAAAGAGCAATACGCTAGACCACCCTACCATTGAGGCTGCTGCGTCATCCCTCGGACGTGATGGTACGAGGATGTAAACAGGGTATCTGGGGGAGGTTTGGCAAATAAATTGCAATACCCTAGACCACCCTACCATTGAGGCTGCTGCGTCATCCCTCGGACGTGATGGTACGATGATGGAAAAAGAGCATACGATAGAATTGCGGCAAAGGGCATACCCTAGACCACCCTACCATTGAGGCTGCCTCATCATCTCTCGGACGTGATGATACGCTAATAGAAAAAGAGCATACGATGGAATTGTGGCAAAGCGCAAAGACCACCCTACCATTGAGGCTGCTCCGTCATCCCTCGGACGTCATGGTATGATGATGTAAACAGGGCATCTGTTGGAAGTGTGGCAAAGCGCAATACGTTAAAACAACTCTACCATCGAGGCTGCTCTGTTCTCTCTCGGACGTGATGGTACGATGATAAAAAAGGGCATCTGTGAGAAGTATGGCAAAGCGCAATACGCTAGACCACCCTACCATCGAGGCTGCCCCGTCATCTCTCTGGCGTAAAAATACGATGATCACAAAAGGGCATTGATAAAGAGTGACGTGACCCAGGATTCGTAATTTGTAATCATGACAGTTAGACAATATTAATCTGAATGGGGAATTCTCATATGGTTGTTCCATTAAATGACGAGGTCAAGTGATAGGTTGGGAAAGGGTCTTGACTCAAATTGTCTTGGCACGGCTTTACGGTATTGTATAATAAAGGGGACTAACTGGCAGTGGCGTTGGATGAGCAGTGTATACCTTGAGTGCCGTGACGACCTGACAGCCAAGAGGGCCTTAATGCACATAGGTAATAAAGGGAGACGCCTGGGATTCTAATGCACTACATGTACCAACATCACAATAAGTACTGTCACCATTTGGTTGTGTGACATAATGAACTATCCGAGAGACAATGTTAAAGTTCTGAGTCTTTGTAATCATCAGCAATTGGATTAAAAGCAATTATAAGGAAAATTATTTCACCTTTTGGATGGGCATTTTGACACTTGAGTCCTTCGAAATGTAGATGTTTCTAAAATATCTCGACAGAGATTTTCAAGGGCCACTCTAAATTTCGAGTAGATGCACGAACGTTCATACCTATTCCAAAATAAATGTGGCGAATCACTGGAAGCTACCCTTTTCTATTGGCGTATGAGTATTGAGCAGGTAAGACTCGATCAGACTAGGATTGTTTTAGCATTTGCGTATGGGTGCGCGGCTTACTATAGTCTATTTTTGATATCACTTTAGTATATAAACTTAAATCTCAGATGTTATCCCATTCACACTCAGAGTTACTCTAGAAAGTAGTGTCTGCTACTCTCATACTTTTGGAAATAACCTGGGTATAAAGCGAAAGTTCACAAAATATTTGAAGGAAGGTTGTTGTTTGGCTTCTGATCAACATTTCTCCTTCAAATGTTTTCCTGAAAATGCTTTTGTAAGTGAAATATTCCCCATATTGTCAGGCCTGTATTGGCTGCTCTGAGTGTTAATGGGTTAAAGTACGTGGCCACTTGATGGTGATTAACCAGAGATGTGCTTTATTTAATGTCCGCTATCTGGTCAAATGCTCTAGATCCCAAACAATATGGGTCAAGAGTATAGATGGGTTCATTGTATCTCTTTGATTATGTAATGTAAATGAATCAGATCATAAACTCACATATTGTGAGTAATGTTATTTTATATGATTTCCATATAGTAGCTGATTATTTGAATGTGTATATAACGTTAAGAGGTTCTCTTTGAAAAGCACTCCGTAACTGGAATACTTCCTAGTACGTGCTCGTTGTGATTGGAATTCTGATCGGTAACAACTAAGACGTCTTGAAGTATCACGTGCTGTGAATGGCTATGGTAAATTGATTTTGACAACACCATCAATGTGGTTAGAAATTGAATTAGATTAGTGTTTGAGCGCGATTACATATAGAGGTAAACTCGCATAACTGGGAAAAGCGTACCGGCAAACTGTCCGAGTTAGCCGCAGTCTGTGTTATGTGAATAATGGTATAAATGGGGGATGCACAGGGACCAACGCATATATAGCAATCAAGAAAAGAGTTATATTTCTCAACAAAGTCAAAGATAGTTACTTGGCCATGTTGAAAATAATATTTAGTTAAGTAGGATTTGAACTTATGGAAAGAGAAAACCGCGAAGCAATAGAATAGAGCGGTCTTGGTATTGTTTGCTACCAATATGGCTAATGCTAGCCCTCGAATTCCCTACGCAACAGTTCTGAGTGACCCCAGAGAACTTTTGTCAGCTTGCTACATACAGCGATATGTAGAATGCCTAGGTGTTTCAAACACTTAAAAAGAGGGGAGGTACTGACAACTATATCGGACATCCAAAACTAAGTATTAATAACTGCTACCTAGGGGTCACTGGTAATTGTTACACCGGTTTATGCTAATTTTCTTCTACATATGTCTGGTCACAGGTGTGAGAACTCCTAACAAACTGTGGATGTCAATGTCTTTCTGTTGAATAATGCTAATATATCCTATGACCCATGATTGTGAATATTGTGAGATTTAAACTATGATCAAATGATTCAGAATATGTTCATATTCGTCCTAACAATGTCGGCATGTAACAAAAAAAATGTTATAGATGGTAAGAAGTGTACCTTAATTGTATAAAAGAATAATGAATAAATCATATTATTATTGTTAGTATGGAATTCGCTATGAGTTTGTTGTTTACTGTGTTAATGATGATGTTCAACACCCAGGCTGGGTCGCACTCAAAAGCGATGCATCAAAAACAGGGTTCCCAGACTTTTGAATTTGAAATACTAGTACATGTATCATTAAAAGTCAAAGGTTTCCCGTTGGGCTCTATAAAACTAAGTACCCAATATCTGACATCAGGTTGGCTCTCTGTCCGTACATTCACTATATTGCATACTAGTACCCTATACTCATGTAGAATGGTATTATCAGCTCGAAGGACAAGTTACTTGGAATTTTACCTAATAGGCATGTAAGACAATATTTATTTATATAAAGAACTTGTTTTATTCGTTTTCCATTGGATTTTCTGAATAATTCTAAACATATAACAAAACGTATCAGGACACTGCATAATCATGTGGTAACGTCGTCTAGGCCACGAAACAGGCACATTTATTCACTCAAGTTACTCTAAAGTGTGCTCTCATCTGCCATGAATCTTAACATATGGTACATTATCCTGGCCACCAGCTCATGTGTTGCAGATACACGTCTACAATTTGCCACCAGATGAGTTAACACGGCTCTCTTGTGATTCATAAACCATGTCAGGACTCTTAGCCGGATAATAGCCAACGTCAGAAAGTTCACTGTCTGCCTGAATACCTGTCCTCTAGCAAAACCCAATCTGAATGCATTACAGGTATCATCTTGAGCCCTCAAGTTACCTTAATAAACACTCGAGTCATACATGAACGTTTTGTTGATTCTTGCGTGTTTGTAATTATCAACAATAGCATGTTCCGTTTGCTGAAATATTACCTAATGATTTTACTAGTTTATAATACTTCATAAAGAATACATTGGTTGTATTAATCCACAGATGACTAGTATTCTAACAATATCATATTCCATAGCGGTAGCAAATAGAACGCTGTTAAAAAAGCACGTTTGATATTGGATCTGGACATGTTTACTTGCATAGTCTTCTTTAAAGGTTTCGAAAACATAACGAATAATGTCACATTGTGCTTTTCGTATTACCTATAGAAAGATGCATGGATATCCAGATACAGTCTTACCTTTTGACCATATCGAATGCCACAAAATGTTTTGGTCATACATTTCACTACGATAGGAATAAATATATATCACATGAAAACGCCATTATGTCGATCTAACCAATTTCTGGAAAAGCCCATCCACCGGAAATAGGCGCCAGTATGACGTCAGCACTAAGCCTCGTGTTACCTTTCTATGTACATTCATGAGACATTAGGGATGATGGAATTTCTTTTTACCACTTTACGCTATCAGTCTCTTGGCGTCTGACTCAATGGTTAATGTCTTGAAATACATGTGGAGTTAATATTTGAATGAAAATTGGATTTCCTTGTCTTTTCCATTATCATTCATTACGTCTATGTATGCATGTATATACCTATTATTTTTAATGTTAGCAAAAACCCATCTTCTCTTGAAGACGATATTTTCTCTACTAGAGGACAATATGTATATATTAGTCATAGGCCTGTGACAAACATCACTCACAGGAATAACCCATAAAGCATTCATCACTGCCCTGAAATAAATATATGATTTATAATGGATGAACAAAAAGTAAATATTTGATTCATAATGCTGGTCCTAAATTACAAACATATCATCAGATGTGCTGTTTACAGCCCTGTGGGATTAATTGGTGTCCATCAAACAGCTGTATGTCTGATCACACACACACACACACACACACAACCCTGCAATTCTGATTTGTGAGATCGTGCCTTATCTTTCTCAATATAAAGCAACTTTTTTTTTATTTTGCCTTGTTCTGAGATGATATAATCATAACCTAACCCTAAACCTAAACCTAACCTTAATCAGATTGAAAACAGGAGATATATTTGCAAAAACATTGTGAGGTCGATCCCACAACGTACCCATGCTTCAGTGACCATTATCATTTTAATTTTGGAGGTGATCTCACAACTCAGGAATACGTATCCACGCATACATTATATATATATATATATATATATATATATATATATATATATATATATATATATATATATATATATATATATATATATATATATACTGTAGAACACACAAAGTACGCGTCTGTTTAGATATAGCGTACATAGCGTGTGGTTCCGCTTCGCTATATATAAAAACGCTGTACTTTTTTCTTACTGTACCGTCACTAACATAAAGATACGCTATGATGCGAAAAATCCCCAATTTGCTATATTTGGGACACGCATCATATATGTGTTCCACAGTATATATATATATATATATATATATATATATATATATATATATATATATATATATATATATATATATATATATATATATATAATTTTTTATACCTACCGTTCTGCCCTCTATTTGAAATGTATTGCATTGACTTCCGACCCTTTGCTCAGGAAGTGACCTTTGACCTGACCTGATTACACAGGAAGTGACATACGCAAAGGTGAAATGTCAAGGACACCTCAAGCAATCAACATGTAGCACATGTGTGGACATTTTTATCCAATATGGTCTCTTATGTAATGGCCTGAGGATTGCACAAGCATGAAACCCAGGGTTGTCAACATGAGAGAGAGTATGTGACTTGCTTCTATATGTATATCTTGCTCTGCTTAGGTATTGAGCACTCTACTACAAGTTGTTGAACACCCTAACCACTTCTGCTCCTGGTATCTACCTGTTGAGCTCTCTTGTCAACTGACTGTACAGCATGTCTAACAACATGGAGAAAAGGAACTTTGGCTACTCGTTGAAAAATATACCAATCGCTAGTAAAAATGCATACATGAAGAAAACAATGGAAAAGGTGGAGAGCGTGGTGCGCCGAATGAGGTGGAAAGCCATATTCTTTGAAAATGAAAAGGCAGGACAAAGTGAGATCACGAACGGCTTTAAGACTAACAAGGCTCCAGACAAAATGGAACTCCTGAACCCCTTCGAAAATGATTTGTACAACCTAGTTAGCAACACCTAGTTCAGCCCAAGACATAACACATTCCAGCAGCAGTTGGCCAGAGATGTAAAGGAAATCAGTACATCGAAGAATGTGCTTGTGTCCGCTGACAAATCATGTGATGAAATCAAGCACACAATCGACCTTGAAGGTAAAGGCATCACCTCAAAGCTAGAGCTTGACGACCGTATGGAAACCTATGCTGAGAGGGAAGCCTTCATCACACTAAAGGACCACAAGGATAACTTCAAATCCAAACCCGCATGCAGACTCATCAACCCTGCCAAAACTGAAATTGGAATTGTGAGTAAACAAATAGTCGAAAAGATAAACAAAAGTGCGCGAGAGACCACACATCTCCAGCAATGGAGAAACACTCAGGCCGTCACAGATTGGTTTAGCAACCTCAAAGACAAGTCAGACAAAACCTTCATCAAGTTTGACATTGTAGAATTCTACCCCTCCATATCTGAGTAATTGCTAGAAAGAGCTGTCAGCTATGCCAAGTCTATAAGAGCCATCACTGAACAACAGGAATCAATTATTTGGCATTCAAGAAAGTCCCTGCTCTTCAATGAGAAATTTACATGGACAAAGAAAGATGGGCGCCTGTTCAATGTGACTATAGTGAGCTTTGATGGCGCAGAAATATGTGAGCTCATTGGACTTTATATTCTCAACCTACTGTCCTCCACAATCAACAAAGATCAAGTTGGTCTATACAGAGACGATGGCCTAGCTGCCTTAAAACTATCTGGGCCCCAATCCGACAGGGCAAGAAAGGACATCATTCAAACCTTTCAGGATTGTGGCCTGCGCGTGACTGTTGAGATCCTTTTGCATCAGACAGACTTCCTAGACGTCACATTTGATTTGCCTACAGGCCGCAATTGGCCTTTCCGTAAACCAAGGAATGACCCCCTCTACATCCATGCAAAAAACAACCACCCACCCACTATTCTGAAGCATCTACCGAACGCCATTTGCAGCAGACTATGCTCCATATCAAGCGACAGTCAGGCATTCAACAAGGAAAAAAAAAACTACAAAGATGCCCTTAAAAGAAGTGGCCACCAAATTGACATGGAATACACAATACCGCAGAGGAAACCGAGAAACCGCAAGCGCAATGTTATATGGTTCAACCCCCCATTCAACCAAAACGTGACAACCAACGTTGCCAGGAATTTTTTAGAACTTGTGGATAAGCATTTCCCACACCACCACCAATACCACAAGCTGTTCAACAGAAACAATGTAAAAACCAGCTACAGCTGTATGAGCAACATGGCCACCATCATCAGTGGCCACAATGCTAAGGTACTCACCCCTGCGCCCCCAGAAAACCCACGCACCTGCAACTGCAGAACGCCGGATAATTGCCCACTTAGCGGCAAGTGCCTGACCAAGTGTGTTGTGTACAGGGCCACTGTCACAGCCCCTCCAAAACCTGTTCGACACTATTATGGATTAACAGAGGGTCCCTTTAAGACCCGCTACAACAGCCACACCCACTCATTTCGAACAAAGAAATGCAAAAGCGACACTGAGCTTTCCAAATACATATGGGATCTCCAGGACAACAAACAGCAATACCAAATGCAATGGGACATTGTACACCTCGCAGCACCCTACAAATGCGGTACACGACGATGCGACGTCTGCCTCACAGAGAAAATGGTGATAGCTACAGCAAATCAAGCCACCATGCTAAACAAGAGGGCAGAAATCGTATCTACATGCTGCCACCGAGCCAAGTTCCGATACGAGAATGTTCTGGATGCCCCAAACTAAAATGAGATTTGCACGCCGCCTCCAGCCTTAAGCACCTGGGCTTAATTTTTTATACCTACAGTTCTGCCCTCTATTTGAAATGTATTGCATTGACTTCTGACCCTTTGCTCAGGAAGTGACCTTTGACCTAACCTGATTACACAGGAAGTGACATACGCAAAGGTGAAATGTCAAGGACACCTCAAGCAATCAACATGTAGCACATGTGTGGACCTTTTTATCCAATATGGTCTCTTAGGTAATGGCCTGAGGATTGCACAAGCATCAAACCCAGGGTTGTCATCATGAGAGAGAGTATGTGACTTGCTTCGATATATAAATATATATATATATATATATATATATATATATATATATATATATATATATATATATATATATATATATATATATATATATATATATATATATATGTATATATATATATATATATATATATATATGTATATATATGTATATATATATATATATATATATATATATATATATATATATATATATATATATATATATATATATATATAATATTTCTAAGCTCAAAGGCACAACCAGGAATTGTGTAGCGCATTATGCTGGATGCACTAACGACCTTATACGTTCCAACAGTAATATTCCCACCCAAAAAGAATGACCTACCAAAACATATACGTGTCAAACAGGAAATTCAATCTCTACTAGAATTTAGTTTGGAACTCTTTCTGTCATATACGGGCTTAGTCGTGACAAGCCAGTTGAAAGGGGAGGAGGAAACTGAAGTAGCCTCTAGACTTTAAGCCGATTAGCATACACTATCTTCACCCAGCAAGAAACTGATGCAATATAACGCAAGCAATGTGAATATCCCGTAGAGCTCTGATGTTGATGGATGCCCAGTTCTCGCCTGTCTGAGGGACGTGTTCTTGTTGACAGTTGCAGATGGGAATCAACTGTCCTGTTTATTTAGAGGGCCTCCCTCGTCCATGTCTATCAACCTCTACATTTCCCACACCACAATGGGTAGTGTTGTTAAGAGGAAGTTTGCTTCTTTATATGTAAACAATCTCAAGTTACAGTATTACAGCAAGAAGGTATGCTGCGACATGGGAATTTTAACAATGTTAACAATGTTGATATATATATATATATATATATATATATATATATATATATATATATATATATATATATATATATATATATATATATATATGTATATATATATATACATATATATATATATATATATATATATATATATATATATATATATATATATATATATATATATATATATATATATATGTATATATATATATATACGTATATATATATATATATATATATATATATATATATATATATATATATATATATATATATATATATATATATATATATATGTATATATTTATTATTATATGTATATATATATATATATAAATATATATATATACATATGTATGTTTGTATGTATATATATATATATATATATATATATATATATATATATATATATATATATATGTATATATATATATATATATATATATATATATATATATATATATATATATATATATATATATATATATGTATGTATGTATGTATATATATACATATACATATATATATATATATATATATATATATATATATATATATATATATATATATATATATATATATATATATCTGATTTTCTTCTTTACATAAACAAGAGATAAATGACATTTACACAATGTATAAGTACAATTACTTATGTTTGTAATAGAAGAACCGATTCAGGAATTTTAAGAGAGTGCACCTTATTCCATATAGACGCTTAGAACCCGTAAACAATGTAGCTTATTGTTAATTGATGTAATGAAGATATCAGTTTCAGTCTGAGATTTTAAAGTGTTCAAAACATTTTGGAGTTCTTCCATAGTTAACTTGATTTTCACATCAAAACTTATGACTACAGATACAGAGTATGAAGTGCTTACCCAAAATGTTATTCAAGTGCTCTTTTTGATAAGTCCTTATTGTTGATATAATTACATGTCACGAATCACGAATTCCATTAAATGGTAGTTGGCATATGGTAGATATGCGTGATTGAAAATACAAAATACGACATAATCGATCTACATTCAGAGCTTAAAGAGATTCTAGACGTCCCTCATTCAAAATGGCGGAATGAGATTGTCTGGCTTTATTCTGCATTTTATTTCTGACATACTACAAGACGAAAACCTTATCAAGGAGCTCACTGCTTGAGCAAAAGATTATTTCGAAACGCCAACTATTGCGCATGACATAGGCGAATTGAAGAAGAAATTCTGTATTATGTTTTTATTCAACTATATTGAAAATATCTAAAATGTAATCCTTCGGATTTAATGTTATACTTTTTAACAAAGGTGTGAGCACTGCATCTTGATCGTTCAAATATTCGGCGATAGAACAAATGCTTAATAACATTTGTATTTCTCCTAATACAATGTCGTATAGGCGATAGTGACAGTTACATTGAAAGCATTTTGAAAATGTATCTTGTCAATGAGGAAATTGCATTTTTTGGATAATTGAATTTATCAAATCGAATTCACATTTATAAATTGTTAATATTTTTTTATCAATTTCATAAAAGATGAGTCCATTATATATTTTTCCAAGAGGACATTACTCTCCAGACTAAGTACATCACTTTCTAATCTACAAAAGGCCTAATGAGTTCACTAGTCATACGTTTGTTAAAATAACATCCTTTTGTTAGTAAATGACCGTATTGACAAGGAATTCGTTAACCCGAAAGATATCATTTATTTTAGATGTTTTGCTTCACCGAGATATACAACATACAAGTTTGGATAGTGAGTCAAGCATCCTATCATATGGGCCTCTGAGACTCATTTCTTATTTATTTAATTTGATCGGGCCACGAAAAAGTTAAAAACAATAAACACAAACATGGCCATTACAAATATGGCACTTGGGTGAGTACAATATTTATTTTTATTGCACTCTGAAAATGATATTGCGCGAGGCGATCGCGCGCCGAGTGCAATATCATTTTTCAGAGTGCAATAACAATAGATATTGCACGAAACCAAAGTGCCATATTTGTATTAGTATATGTCTACTGCTCATTCAAATTAAATAATTCAATAATTTAAATAATTATGAAAATGTAAATAGTATTGATATGTTTTTCCATTTCCAGGTTTTACCACAAACCATTGGGTTGTAGTAAATTTCTAAGCTGCAATATATTTATTGTTAATTCAGTAATATAGCAATCAAAATACTATAAATACCTGAAAAAAGCCACATTGTTGACTTTCCCGGTCATAGTAACGATGGGATCGCTAGGATCGCGCTGTAGTAAGCGAGGCCACGTCTGTTAAAACGCATAATGTAATAAAAGTTGCAAAATGTAATACCTACGCATAACGTAATACAAAATCGTTGCGAAATGTAATTCCTACGCATAATGTAATAAAAAATCGTTGCGAAATGTAATACCTACGCATAACGTACATGTAATAAAAAATCGTTGCCAAATGTAATACCTACGCATAATGTAATAAAAAATTGTTGCGAAATGTAATACCTACGCATACTGTAGAATGGCTAATTTTCCCGTGTGTTTTATTTTCCCGTTTTTTCCCGAATGCTATCAAACGGGAATAAACAACACCGGGAAAATCATTACACTTCATGTCCGGACTTAATGGATACGGGAAATTCTGACCTTAGTTAAATAGACTGGGCCAGCTTTATCTCTGACGTGTCAGACCTGCGTTTACTCAGAGTGATAGCGGTCATCCCTTATTGCAATCCACATGCGGCAGGGAACAATCGGGGGGGGGGGGGGTCACTGTATGACTTCTGATCATGCTGTGACTGCAACTCACCTATTTAAGGGATTAAATCCCTGGTGATCTGTTTCTAGTCGCCTCTCTAGACTGGTGAAAGTCCCACCACCGCTGCATGGCCATGCACATGCTTATATAACACTGGTAACTGTCTCCAGTCTATAAGATGCTTATCTAGACTGGTGATAGTCCCTTTGCAGTGTGCGTTGTTGTACTGATAAGCACTTCAACCCATGGCACATGTTTATATAAGACTGTGGACTACTTAAAACTACTTAAAATCTACTTAAAACGGGAAAATTAAAAACGGGAAAAAACATATGTCTTCTTTTCGGAAATATTAGAAACGGGAAAACCCAAAAATGAAAAATTAGGGAAAATTGTCACACGGGAAAATTAGCCATTCTACAGTAATGTAATACGAAATTTTCACGAGGTGTAATAGCACAAGGTACGCGAAATGTAACAAAAAATCGTTGCGAAATGTAATACCTACCCATAATGTAATAGGAAATTTTCACGAAATGTAATAAAAGTATCGTACAAGCAAATTGCTTCTGTAGATAGATATAGGGTCATTCCGGCTCAAGTAGCCTAGAGGTCAGCAGGTCACCATCACAGATTTTGACGAAACTTGCCTCATGTGTGCCTTTATGTTTGAGAAGATTGCACGAAAAATTTCAGTTCAAAATTCAAAACGGTTCTTGAGAAAAGTGAGGTTAAAGGCATAGGAGGTGTAGCTCATATTTTCACTCATGAATCTAAATAGTGTGTTGGACTATTTTCAGATGCTCACAGTTTTTGTACAATTTCAGGTACAAAGCCTATATTTTCTATTATGACTGATTGATACCTGGAGAATCTCATTATGAATTTTATTTTTTTATATCCCTTATGGGTACCGAGATAAAGAGGTCCAAAATGTGATTTTCATCATTTCGTTTTCAGTTTTCATGCCATTTTTTCTTCCAAGCCATTCATTTTTGATGAGATGCTTTACTTGATTTATATTGTCTATTCATAGGGGATTCTTGAAAAGTCAAGATGTTTTTTTGAAAAGGTCAAATTTTGACACAGTTGGTGGTCAAAAGTTGGCCGGAATCAAATTTGTAGTAATTAGGCCTAACTTAATAGCCGAGTTTGACCATGTAGTGAATTATTTAGTACCTTCAGCTTATAATATGATAATCTAATATATGTCAGCTATATCTATACCAAGTTTAGTTTTGTGGTCTCAATTCCTTCACATAAAAACTACTTTTACTAATGGACTATAGCGACTGTTTTAGATCTATCTGTCAATTTAATGGCCTGTGTATAAATTTAGTAATTATTCTACATTATTAGGATTTAACATATTCAGTACACAGACAATTAGCAAATTGTATTGTTGATTGATATTGTCACTGTTTTTGGTCTTTTTTGAGGTAAAATGGTCTAAAATCAGTTTTTTTGTTAATTTTTGTTAATATTTTTGTATTATTTAGAGCACTTGTATTTCCTAATTCACATTAAGCGAGTAGTTTTACTTAATTTATACTGTTTAATTGTAATTACTTTCTAAGGAAATTCAAGTACATTGTACTTGAAAATCAGTCAAAATTTTGGTGCACCTGTTTTCCAAATATAGTCCTTTATCAAAACGTACCTATATTGCCCCTGATGTCATGGTTTGATTTGACCATGTAGTGAAATACCCACTGCCATCACATTTTAATGAATGAAATGTACTGATATAGGCTGTTAATATGTCTAGGTTTCGTTTATGGTTCTTGTTCATTCACTCTGAATGTTTTGTTTTGTGACAACTGTGGCTCTTTTTGGTTGATTTGTATCTTTGAAGTCATCCATTGAATGTAATTTTAATAGTACAAAGATAATATTCTCTATAATGTTTGTGCACCAATATTCAGGTTTTGGAACAATTATATTTTTGCTACTAGTTATTCAGACAAAATAAACCAAAATTAGGGTTTTGTTTGAACATTTTTGTTTTTTCCATACAATAACAAGGGAAATGCATATTTCATGATGCAAATTAATTATTTTATTTATAATGTCTGATTAGCGGAGCTTTTAATGATAAGACTCTTGTTTCAAATTGACCAATGGACCAATTTTAGCCATAATTGTCGAAAAACAAAAAACATAAGTGTAATTTAATGGTGAAGGAATGAAAACCATAAACGCAAACTGGGTGTATTAACAGCCTATGTTAGTACTTTTCATGTATCAAAAGGTGATGGCAGTAGATATTTCTCTGCATGGTCAAATCAAACCTTGACAACAGGGGCAGTGTAGGCAAATTTTGATATGGGCCAATATTTTGTACAAAAATTTGGACACTTAGCTTTTCTGACAGTAACTACAAATAGACAGTATAACTCAAGTAAAACAAGTCACCTAATATGGATGACAAAGTACAAAGAGTGCTCTAAAATTTCAAAAAAATCAATAAATAAATTAACAAAAACCCAATTGTAGTTTATCTCTAAAACGCCTTAATGTATAAACAAAATTAATCCATAATATGATTTTTTGGTTGTCAAATACTACCGCTGTGTCTTTATCACTATGTTTACAAGGAGACCACAAAGTTGACCGATAGACCTGACACGGTCACTACAGTCGATGAGTAGAAGCTAGAGTAGGTTTTTCATATGAAGGAATTGAGAGCGCAAAACAAAGTTTATTATCGTAAGAATCGTATACTAATATCCTCTAAACAGACATTGAAAATGAAATAATAAATTTGCATCATGTATGCATTTCCTTTAACATTGTATAGAAGTAACGAAAAAAACAATTTTGGTTCATTTTGTCTAAATACTAGTAAGTAGTAGCAAAAACAAAATTGATTTCAAAATCTGATTCTCTATGTGTTGATGTACTAAAACTATAGTGAATATCATCTTTGTAATATTAGCATTAGCTACTTTACAACGGATGACTTCAAAGTGATCAATCAACCAAAAAGACACCTAAACATATTAACAGCTTATCTTAGTACATTGGAAATATTACAATGTGATGGCAGTTGGCATTTCACTACATGGCCAAAGTGAACCATGAAAACAGGGGCAATAAAGGTACGTTTTGATCAGGGCCAATATCTGGAAAGCAGGTGTACCAAAATTTGGACTTATTTCTAAAAACTTGAATTTCTTTAGAAAGCAATTACAAGTAAATAGTATAGATCAATCAGAACTAGTTACCAAATGTGAATTAGGAGGAGCATGTAACAAGTGCCCTGAATACTAGTAATACAAAAATATTAACAAAAAAAAACAAAAACATGATTTTAGACCATTTTATCTCAAAAAACACTAAAAATATCAACAAAACCAATTAACGATATAATATTTAAATTGCCTGTGTACTGAATAAGTTAAATCCTACCAGTATGAAATTATTACTGTATTTTTACATAGGCCTTAAAGTTGACCGATAGACCTGAAACAGTCGCTATAGTCCATTAGTAAAAGTAGTTTTTTTATGTGAAAGAATTGAGACCACAAAACAAAACTTGGTATATATGTAGCTGATATACGTTATATTTATATATTATAAGTTGAAGTTATTAGATATTTTACTACATGGACAAACTTGGCTTTAAAGATAGGCAAAATTACTACCAATTTGATACCGGCCAACTTTTGCCCACCAACTGTGTCAAAATTTGACCTTTTTAAAAAAACAACTTGACTTTTCTAGAATCCCCCATGAATAGACAATATAAATCAAGTAAAACATTTCATCAAAAATGAATGGCAAGGAAGAGAAAATGGCCTGAAAACTGAAAAAAATAAAGAAATTGAACGAAAATCACATTTTGGACCTCTTTATCTCAGTACCCACAAGGGATATGAAAAAATGAAATTCATAATGTGATTCCCCAGGTATCAGTCAGTTATAGTAGCAAATGTAGGCTTTGCACCTCAAATTTTACAAAAACTGTGAGCATCTGAAAATGGTCCCACACACTATTTAGATTCATGAGTGAAAATATGAGCTACACCCCCATGCCTTTAACCTCACTTTTCTCAAAAACCATTCGGAATTTTGAGCTGAATTTTTCGTGCAATCTTCTTAAACATAAAGGCACACATGAGGGAAGTTTCGTCAAAATCTGAGATGGTCACCTGGCGATTTATTTGAAAATTGGGTCACTTGAGCTGGAATGGCCCTATAGCAAGTCAAAATATTTTTGTTATCAAAAATTAACACCTCAAATCATTTTTTTAGTCTTTGCCAGGTGTGTTGTTTTAGTCCATGGTGGCCTTTTAACAATGGGTCGATTATGTTCTTTGTGTCATTCTGGTGGAGATTTCATTTTCCCCTTTAAATCTGTTTTTTCTCATACAATCAACTAAATTGGAATTTATGTTATAATGAACTGGTAGATATTTGTCATCTGCCGATTAAGTTTTAGTTTTCACCATTTTCTTGTTACAGTCTTAATTCTCGCCACTTTCTTGTTGTATTTTTGCTTTAATTTGCATCAGGAAATCGTTGCAGGTTTTCCCTGATGTCATTAGCTAAAGGCCAAATGGTGGCCTGTATATATTTGGCGATCAAAGATTCATGAGCTTTCAACAGGGTCAGCTGAATTAGGTGAATTCTTCCTATTTGTGGGAGCATATACAGTAGGCTGGTTTGATTTTGAAAATAGCAATCAAGGCAAACCACATGACCAGACCAGTTAGAAATGGGCGAACCCAGCCTACATGATTACATTTCGTGAAAATTTCTAATTACATTATACGTAGGTATTACATTTCGCAACGATTTTTTGTTACGTTTCGCGTACCTTGTGCTATTACATTTCGTGAAAATTTTGTATTACATTATGCGTAGGTATTACATTTCGCAACAATTTTTTATTACATTATGCGTAGGTGTTACATTTCGCAACGATTTTTTATTACATTATGCGTAGGTATTACATTTCGCAACGATTTTGTATTACGTTATGCGTAGGTATTACATTTTGCAACGTTTATTACATTATGCGTTTTAACACACGCCTACTAACACCTCGTTAGCCAATGCGGGACAACTAAATACGCGCGTGAATTACGTCACCAATCACTCAGGCGGATAGACACGATCTACTAGAATTGAAGACCATCTGTGTAAGACCAATTAATATTTCAAATTCTGGACTATGTGAACATAGATGGGCACAAATAATACTGTATGCATAACATTTGCCCCTCCGCGACATATATCATGACAAATAAATATTTCTTAACGAATCTAAATATTCCTCTAAGGCTGAATAATGAATAATCATGATTCATTTTGGAATATTCCTTAATTATATGTAATTATGATTATATGTAATTCATGGTTGGGTATATTTTCAAAGTGCATGTGAACGGGCTAATTCAATTTTGAATGCTGTATGTCGGTAGTTGCCGACAAACTGGTAAACTGTCGGAAATGTGAGCTAACAATCGCACAAACACGATGAAACAATCGTCTTTGGTAATCTAGCAAAACACTAAAACAACAAATTTTCAAGTGAAAAATGGAAGCGGGCCGACTTTCAGTAATCACCTTAATTTTTATTGAATCATACAGCCAAAGATGTCTACTTTCACGTTCCGGGTGAAATCGCTTGGTGCCACCTTTACAAATTCGTCAAAAAATGGGTTGAGATCCGTGTTTCAAGGCATTTTCCTATCCTTTAAATGACTTAAAGAAGGGAAGTGTTACCACAAACAGTTCTTTTAAAAGTGAAAAAGGAAGTGAATGAATCGTTTTTTATTCAACTTTTTTTATTTGAAAACATCCATAAGTATTCAAAGATACAATATCAAGGTGAAACGGTCTATTTTCATAAGCCGAATCCTCAGAAATACATTTCCAGTAAAATTCTACTACCATTTTAGTTAAGTAAATTGGACGGCAGCTACCGAGTCTGCTACGTCATCTGAGCATGCGCACTGCGCATGGTACGAAATGTTGATAACGTAATAAAAAGGATGATTGGTCTGTTGGCAACTTTGGCATGTAGTGCGATTCATCTGGCAAGCCATATAAGTCATTATGTCAGAATGTTATTGCTGTGTTACCAATGTATTGTACTGTACTTTATCGAATGATACAACTGGATATACAAGTTAATGGTTAAATAGTACAGCAATATAAAGAAAAGAAAGAATTATCAACTACCGATACAAGTCAGAGTAATTTGCAAGGAAGTGTCCCCGCACCGCCACTCTTATAAATGATCTATTAGTTGAGCGCCACCAACGGAAAGTAATTACGTAGCAGGGTATTAACGCAATTACCCCACAGCAATGTAGTTTTAACAGTCGTATGGATAAATCGTTGTACCAATCACAGAGATGTTTTCAATGATGATAGATTTTATCAACAGTAGCTCAACATGCGTGCATTAAATGATTATAATAATCAATTGATTATTTTGATAGTCAGTTTGAAGGTTTATGTTACCATCAAAATTAGGATGATGATGATGATGATGATGATGATGATGATGATGATTACTCATAGTAGGATGGGCTATAGAGTTCACATTCTAGCCAATTTATTTGTTATAATGAGAAAAACAAAACCTCTAAGTCATAGGATTTGCCATAGGCTGTCGTTTCTTTGAAAGGATATTTATAAAGTCACAATTTTCATGGACAGAAATCTCATCTTGTAAACTTTCGGTCAGCCATGATTTGTTGCATCAATCTGAAATGGATACATTTGATATCCATTGGTGACCGTAGAGCCACATGCTGGGCAGTTGATGAAATACCTTCATTCCCTGCATAGCTTGAGGGCACAACAAATTATGCTAGTAAAATGATGAAAATCATCAGATGAAAAAGAACATAGATTAAAGCTGTTCATGTATCAAAGCTTCTTCAAACGTTTAATAGTTTTCCTGTATCAATAAGTTTCTATTTTCATCAGGATACTTTGGCGATATGAAACTAAATACGTTAAGAAATCTAATTTGGTTAGCTCTGTTTAAGTGGTGCAATTCATTTTATCGCAACACATTTGATGAAAAGTCATAAAACTCTGACGAGTTATTTTGATTCATGAGAAGTGTTGCTCAGAGGAAAAGACATGAATTCTTTCTCAGATATACTTAATCAAAAATGCACGTTAGGAAATCAATAGTAGTAATAAGATTGGAATACAATCAAATGTCTTTGTTATGACGTCACAAACTCTTACAAAACACACAAATAACTGCCTATAAAACGACATCATCAAAATCCTGAGACAATGATAAACGACCAATAAGTGTACTCAAAGATCTTGACGTGACTGCCTTAATCCATCATGATATACGATTACTCATAATTGACAGGGAGAAACGTGTTGTTTATAGTCTAAAACCATTTAGGCGTGAAAAAAGTATACGTCAGATTGTGGATTATGAATTGAAAATGTAGAAAGAGATCATAACAGTACAAAAATAAATTATAAGTCACATTCATTCGGAAATTATCATAACATGGCTTATACAGTCATCTTACAAACGTCTTTTTTCCAGTTTATAACAGTAACAGTTTCTTTATATGGTTGCGAATGTTAAACAGAAATTCATTCAACAAAAAAATTGAAATAGCCCCCATACGAAGCCATTACCTTATTCTAAGATTTCAAAAAAATTAAACCTGCAAAGAATATATTTTAAAGTTAAAACTTTACTCACTCTTTTTCGCACAGCTTTTATATCCAGTTGTATCATTCGATAAATACATACATACATACATACTAATTGAGTAACTTATATTACTTACTGGATCACGAAGAAAAAACGCTTTCGAATAGAATTTGCTGATTTCAATGCTTGCTTTCATGTGCCTTAAAGCACCTGTTGCTTATGAAGTTCATTTCAATTTTGGAATTTGCATATGATTTCTAGAGGTGATCGAAGAAGATAAAATGCAAAAAAATGTACTTCCTTGTACATTCATAGTTAATGATATCACAAAAATTAATCTGTGTTTCTCTAAATCCTCGTTGGCCTCAAAATGGGCCAACTTCAGCCGACCTGCTGTTCCTTTTGACAGATGACAGATACATAAATCCCATTACCGTCAACAACAAAGACAGTGGATGCGCCACATGAGATGTTTGAGACAACATGTTGTAACATACATTGGTGCTTCTCTTTACGCGCTGCAGGAAATTAACTGTGTGATGAAAAGCGAGGGGATTACAATGCTAAGAAGATTACTCTTGTCATGCTGCCGGCCTACTAGTTGAAATGAAAAGAAAATCGTATGCAATAAAAAGAGTCTTGAAGGAGTGGAAATTACTCATGATATGAAAGAGATAATCGCATGAACATTTCTGATGAAAAGATGTACGCTTGAAGTGAGTGGGAGCAGCTTAAACGAAAGCCTAGTTGATCTTTTTATCAAACAAATACATTATTTCTTCTGAAATTAAGCGTTACACGCAGTTATAGAAATTTCTTTATTCTAAGTATATAATTTAAGAATACCATCATTGATTGTTTGTTCCATATTGTCTCTTTATGTTATTCATATGTGCAATAGCGGGGAACTGTAACACTACAGATGGTATAAATTGGGACAAAGTAAAGACAGTACAACAGAGTTTAACGTCCAAATGATAAAAAGGCAGGATGTGACGTCAGATTCCATTGTAGTAGTTCCTTTTTTGTTGGTATTGAAACTTTTTTCTCCTATGATATTGCATTTTAGACGGCAGAAAGAATGTGTGGATGCCATACTCCACACATGAGTTACGATGGGGCACCTTCTTATCCTCACCTGTCATACAATACGCGAATTACGAAATTACATATATCGGGTATTGATTTAGAAAAAAAAGAAAAATGGCCAAAATGATAATAAAAGTCAATAAGCTAGGGACACATGTTCTGAGCTCAGTTTATTCCACACAGATCAAAAATGACACGTGAATGATGCGGACAGTGGCTGGCACATTGAACATACTGCACATAAAGACGAATCTGTTTCTCTATCATAAAAATACCAATGGTTTTACATGGGTTTCTTACCATACTTTCCCCACGGAACCAATTGACCATTTATCTGACTCCAGTTATCTGTGCAACAGTCTCTATTAAGTACATTTCTGACTATGCACATTAATATGTATAATATTTCAGTGCTCATTTAACACCAGATACCAGCATTCATTGTGCAAAAAAGTGCAAACATACAAGTATCAGTATAAAATGTACTACTCTGAGGCACATTGTATGCGGGAAAGCTCAAACTTTATTTAGCACAATGCGAAATGCGTTATTACAAAATGCTGAAAAGAACCAAAAGTGAGATTTCTGTTCAAAGGATATTGTCAGAGAATCAGAATTTTGATTATTGTTTTTTTCTGCCATTTTATAGTGAAGTCCGGACTAGTCAGTTGTACGTGGTAGAGGAAATCAAAGTACCTGGCGAAACACCCCGTTAACCCCATATCTCTGGCAACTTGGGATATGGGGTGCTTTAGCATTGTTAGGTGCTTACTTGTTCCGGCAAGAATTGAGAGACGGAGAGAGAGAGAGAGCGGTACAACAATAGCCAGCTGCTACGACAGGCTCAGGTGGGCACAGCTACACCTGAGATGGGAGATTAATGGATTGCCACATAATTTAACGTGTTCTTGATAAATCAGGACATTACTGCCATAAGTGAGTTGTTAGGTGCTAGTTGTGAGCTGTAAGACGCACCAGGTGAGTTGTTTATGATGCCAAGGGTGTTCATAAATAGATTATGAAAATTGAAGAATAAAAGAAATGTGATATTGGTGGGTTATTCTGATGATGTTCATTTCACTTCATAGATGTAACCTGTATCCAAACCACTGCCAGAGGAGACCATGGAAATTTCAAACTGCAGATAGTTATAATATTCCACCTGACCATAGCCGACACTATCCTCTTTGACTTTGACTTGGCCATTGCTGATCATGCCCACGTGGATGGGTAAACATGGTTCTACCATGTTCACCCATGCACAATTTGACCATGCTTGATAATGGTCATGTTTTGGTCATAGTCAACTACTGTTTGGAATTAAATGAACCCCATTGACAACCATGGTTGAAACAATGCCAGGATTCAAAAATAGGTCTTTGGAAAAATAAAGTTGTTTGAACATAGTCGACCATGCCAAACCAGACATTGTTTCATCATGGTTGAAAATGTCCAATTTGTACATGGTTGTCCATAATCGACCAAACGTTTTTATCCCCATGTTTGGACCATGTTTGACTTTGACCATAGTCAACTATGGTTTGAATATGAACATTAAATGAAATCCATTGACAACCATGATCAAACCATCAATAGGATTCCAAAATGATATTGATCTTTAACTATGAGACCTTGGTTTGATTCTGATGGACTTTGTCAAAATCTTTATAGGGTTTGACCATATGCCACTATGTTAAATCTATTGTCATGCACGGATAAAACAATGTCAACAACTCAAAGGCATATGATTATATTAGACCTCAATCAAACATAGAAGGCCATATTTTTGGAGATGTATGAATGAACGCTATTTGGAAACCATGCTGAAAAAATGTTACATCATTAAAAATACATATTATGTGACATTGTGTAAGTAATAGTTGACCTAGTCCAAATGCAATTGTAGTTAAATGGATAAGGACAATCCTTTAGAATGGCACTGGTGATCATGATTTGACCATTTCTCACATTCGTCCCGTCTTTTAGATGGTGTATGATTTTGTAATTATATGATTGCAATCAATAAATATACGTACATTATTGGAAAGAAGAATTTAGATATTATGTAGCCATCATCAAACAATATGGCTAACATAGTGGACAGCTAATTAGGTGTTGGTGTTGAAATGTATGTATAGGTGGCAGCACCATTTTGGATTGTCAAATTTAATTTCCAGTTTGCCCTTCAGAGGGCCGAGCTCTTTTGTTGGTCTTGTTTATTGCTCAAAGGTTGGTTGGACATTTTGGAGAGCCCAAAGTCGTAAGTGTTATTTCCTGTTTATATATCTTTTAATAAAGTATTCATGAATACATGGAAGTCAGTTTAAGGTATATTTGAATTGTTTACAGGTATATTTTTGAAGTTAAAGTTGAAGATAATTTCTTGTTTTTCTGTACCATGTACTATTAACATTCGTTATTACCATCTGCTATTGCTAGAGGTAGTTTACTAGTAATTTGGAGTCAAGTTAGCTAATATGGTAATACAAATAGTATTTAATAGAGTATTCTTATGATGTTGAAGGAACTTATAGTTCTGAGTTTAGTTAATTTAGTTTGAGTTTTCTGCAATTTTCATATTATGATTAACTAGAGTTGTCACACGTCACCACATGTCAAGTCAGAGTCGTCATGCTTAGAGCATTTGAGAAATAAAGTTGAGTTTCATGCAAGAGCTGTTCTGTCATTTGTAATACCAACCTAACCTGTCACCTACAACTAAAGAAGTATGATGCATTAAGGGTTATAATCCAATGAAAAATATATATGCAACATATGCAGGTAGTGTATTCCAGACCCCTAACAATGATTATCAATTTCAATGAATTAAGTCCCAGGGTGGGGATATCTGATGAATCTACTATGTATACGGTATAGATGACAATACCTAGCTAGTCAATAGTTGCTAAAATTAATTCTAAAAGAAGATAATTTTTGGGGCCGTTATGATATTTTGACGATTAATGGGATTTTGTATAGGAGATATTACCACCCTGGGGCGTAAATTAGTAGGCGTACCACTATCAAAAATTCAAATTGATAATTATTGTAATGGGTATGGGGTACAATACCTACCCATTCAATAGGGGTGGATTTATCCTTAAATGGGGGTAATTCTATTATATTGTTATGCTAGTCTGGAGATTATGGGTTTCGCAGAGTAGTCATCCCGCCCTTGTGCTTTAATAATTGGGTTTGCAACTGTAGTTAAAATACTTATGTACCTAGCTAGTCAATAATGGCTTAACCATTCATTAATGTGGGTAATTTTGAGGTGTTTTATACTATTTTGCAGATTTAGGAAATATACCCCAAAGGGCTTGAACTATTGAGTGGTGAGGGAATGAACCATTGTGTCTGCCATATTTAGGTGAAGTCTTGACTGGCCAGTGGAGTACACCAGTGTACACAGCGAAAATCACTGCATAATCACTGGTGACTTTCTCAACTGTAAAAAAGGAACATTCAATTTTGAAGGTCCATGAGTGATTGTATACTAGTATTTGACGTCTTAAGAAGGGCAGTTCTTGGGCAGTTATGGCAACCCAGCTTAAAGACAATGGTGGTTTAATCAAAGCGTCACATGTAAGTGATTGGTGATATTTAGGCACTCAAGTTATCTTTGGTCTTGTTATTTAGCCTGCCCTGTTATCTGGTAGCCTGCCCTGCTCTTCCACAAGAATAATAAGGGTCTCTCCTGAGGGCTAATATATTGGTAAATGGCCTTTTTAACGTGCTTTTCTTCCAAGATAAATCAGTAAAGAAAAAGCCTCTTAAATACTGAACCATGCCATAGTAAGCACCAAAACTTGTAACAAATTGAATTATATCTAATATAAATTATGCATTACAGTGTGAAACCTTTTAGTGTAACTTTTTCATATAATAACTCTCGGAACCTTTCCTCTAGGACCAGAGATGACACCTTTTGTTATTAGTGGGGAAAGGCACAGGCAAATGTATGCGGACCACATCATTTTTGATCAGCATATGATAAAGACTACCGGGTATTTTAGGTAAATATGAAAAACATGAAAAAGATAATGAAGTAGAGGATGGTATGGAGGGGAGGTAAGGTAAGGGAAATACTAAAGAGGTAGAGAATGGTGTGGTGGGGAGGAAGGGTAAGGGGAATACTGAAGAGGTAGAGGATTGTGTGGTGGGGAGGAAGGGTAAGCGGAATACTGAAGAGGTAGAGCATGGTATGGTGGGGAGGAAGGGTAAGGGGAATACTGAAGAGGTAGAGGATTGTGTGGTGGGGAGGAACGTGAGGGGCATACTGAAGAGGTAGAGGATGGTGTGGTGGGGATGAAAGGTAAGGGGAATACTGAAGAGGTAAAGGATGGTGTGGTGGGGAGGGAGGGTAAGGGAATACAGAAGAGGTAGAGGTCTGGCTGTTGCGGTGGGTAAGAAAGGTAAGGGAATGCTGAAGAGGTAGAGGATGGTGTGGTTGGGAAGAAAGGTAAAGGGAATACTGAAGAGGTAGAGGATGGTGTGGTGGAGAGGAAGGGTAAGGGAAATACTGAAGACGTAGAGGATGTTATGGTGAGGAGGAATGGTAAGGGAAATACTGAAGAGGTAGAGGATGGAGTGGTGGGGAGGAATGGTAAGGTGAATACTGAAGAGGTAGAAGATGGTATGGTGGGGGGGGAAGGGTAAGGGGAATACTGAAGAGGTAGAGGATGGAGTGGTGGGGAGGAAGGGTAAGGTGAATACTGAAGAGGTAGAGGATGGTATGGTGGGGAGGAAGGGTAAGGAGATTACTGAAGAGGTAGAGGATGGTATGGTGAGGAGGAAGGGTAAGGGAAATACTGAAGAGGTAGGGGATGGTGTGGTGGGGAGGATGGGTAAGGGAAATACTGAAGAGGTAGAGGATGGTGTGGTTGGGAGGAAGGGTAAGCAGAATACTGAAGAGGTAGAGGATGGTGTGGTGGGGAGGAAGGGTGAGGGGAATACTGAAGAGGTAGAGGATGGTGTGGTTGAGAGGAAAGGTGAGGGGAATACTGAAGAGGTAGAGGATGGTATGGTGAGGAGGAAGGGTAAGGGAAATACTGAAGAGGTAGGGGATGGTATGGTGAGGAGGAAGGGTAAGGGAAATACTGAAGAGGTAGAGGATGGAGTGGTGGGGGGGAAGGGTAAGGGGAATACTGAAGAGGTAGAGGATGGAGTGGTGGGGAGGAAGGGTAAGGTGAATACTGAAGAGGTAGAGGATGGTGTGGTGGGGAGGAAGGGTAAGGGGAATACTGAAGACGTAGAGGATGGTGTGGTGGGGAGGAAGGGTAAGGGGAATACTGAAGAGGAGGATAGTGTGGTTGGGAGGAAGGGTAAGGGGAATAGTGAAGAGGTAGAGGATAGTGTGGTGGGGAGGAAGGGTAAGGGGAATACTGAAAAGGTAGCAGATGGTGTGGTGGGGAGGAAGGGTAGGGGGAATACTGAAGAGGTAGCGGATGGTGTGGTGAGGAGGAAGGTTAAGGGGAATACTGAAGAGGTAGAGGATAGTGTGGTGGGGAGGAAGGGTAAGGGGAATACTGAAGAGGAGGATAGTGTGGTTGGGAGGAAGGGTAAGGGGAATACTGAAGAGGTAGAGGATAGTGTGGTGGGGAGGAAGGGTAAGGGAAATACTGAAGAGGTAGAGGATAGTGTGGCGGGGAGGAAGGGTAAGGGTGAATAATGAAGAGGTAAAGGATGATGTGGTGGGGAGGAAGGGTAAGACGAATACTGAAGAAGTAGAGGATGGTATGGTAAGGAGGAAGGGTAAGGGAAATACTGAAGAGGTAGGGGATGGTGCAGTGGGGAGGATGGGTAAGGGAAATACTGAAGAGGTAGAGGATGGTGTGGTGGGGAGGAAGGGTAAGCAGAATACTGAAGAGGTAGAGGATGGTGTGGTGGGGAGGAAGGGTAAGGGGAATACTGAAGAGGTAGAGGATGGTGTGGTGGGGAGGAAGGGTAAGCAGAATACTGAAGACGTAGAGGATGGTATGGTGAGGAGGTAAGGGGAATACTGAAGAGGTAGAGGATGGTATGGTGAGGAGGAAGGGTAAGGGAAATACTGAAGACGTAGAGGATGGTGTGGTGGGGAGGAAGGGTAAGGGGAATACTGAAGAGGAGGATAGTGTGGTTGGGAGGAAGGGTAAGGGGAATAGTGAAGAGGTAGAGGATAGTGTGGTGGGGAGGAAGGGTAAGGGGAATACTGAAGAGGTGGAGGATGGTGTGGTGGGGAGGAAGGGTAAGGGGAATACTGAAGAGGTAGAGGATAGTGTGATGGGGAGGAAGGGTAGGGGGAATACTGAAGAGGTAGAGGATAGTGTGGTGGGGAGGAAGGGTAAGGGTGAATACTGAAGAGGTAAAGGATGGTGTGGTGGGGAGGAAGGTTAAGGAGAATACTGAAGAGGTAGAGGTTAGTGTTGTGGTAAGAAGGGTAAAGGGAATACCGAAGAGGTAGAGGATGGTGGGGGGGCGGGGGTGGGGTGAGTGGAATGCCAGGGTGAGGACAAGGTCAGGAGGAAGGCTGTGAGGAAATAAGGATTTTGAGGAAGCAAAAAAGACCATACTGAACAAATACCTGGATAGCTATTGTTAGATTTTCCCCATTTCACCAAGCACAGCAATGAGATGGTCAGGTTGGGTAATGAAATGTCTGGTTTATGTTTGATAATGATGAACTTTAAATGGCGATCGTTAATGGTTTTGTATGCATCAACTTATTGCCAGTATTACCCTAACGCGTTGCTAAAGAGTATCTGTTTACATTCGCATAGATTGATATTTCATTCGCCTTTGTGTCATGATGAAAATGTTAGTAAGACATATAAAGAGTGGCAATGCGATTCGAGAAAAGCTGACCTACGTTATGTCTGCGTCGCCCAGAAGCGAACACAAAATGTTCAAACTACTTCACACCCCTATACATCCACTATTGTGTGGTATAGTAGAAAAACACACGCAATGATGTATATGCTTGTACATTACTAGCTGAGGTGAAGGGGCCAGGTAAGATGAGCTATGTAAAAAAGTAGCAGGACATAAATATGATATTTTGCTCATGATACTATATAATTAACAGATCTATAAATGTGCAATCAAAATTGAGTAGATATCACAACAACACGCCCAATGACAACCACCGTATATATATAATGGCCATACTAGCCCTGGGGCTAAGCATTTGAGTAGCGCTCCATGAACCAGTATGTATGTATGTATGTGTATTGACTATGCTTGAAGGCGTAAATAGTCCGGCAGAAGTATGGATGAACCTAGAAATTTTTTATAAAGTTTTTTTCTCAACTGATATTGATAGCTGAGGTTGTACCCTTTCAGAATCAGCCGGGTGAACTTCGGTCACCCTTGAGCATTTTGAGAAATTCAAGATGGCGTCCAAGATGGCTGCCATTCTAGTGTTTCAGCCATAATTTCCTTTGTATTCTGGCTAGGATGGAAATTCTGGTGTCTATACGTATGTTTCTGGGACCAAGGAATACATTGAAACCATCCATGAGGTTGGGTTGAGTTTGCATTTTGAGGAAATCCAAGATGGCGTCCAAAAACTTCGCCATTCTAGGAGTTCAGTCATAACTTTCATAGCATTCTGGCTAGGAAGGTAATTCTGGTGTCTTCACATCTTTTGGGGCCAAGGAATACATTGAAACCATCTATTAGGTCTGGTTGGGCCAACCTTTTGATGTGAGAAAATTCAAGATGGCGTCCTAGGTGGTCACCACTACAGAGTATCAGGCACAACTGCCATTGTACTCAGCCCAGGATGATGATTATTTTGATGTCTTACTATATATTTTGGGGGGCATGGAATTCATAATAACCATTTATAAAGTGTGGTTGGGTTTTATCTCTTTAGGAAATCCAAGATGGCTGCCATTTTAGGGGTTTAACTCTTTTTTTGTTTTGTCAAGTTTGATAACGTATCTGTCTTAGGATATGTTGTTAGGACCAAAATAATCAATTAAGTAAGTTTTAATGTTGTTTAGTGGTTACATAGTAATGACATCCAAGATGACATTTTTGACTAGATACTTATAAATATCAAGATTTCACCTCTAATGTGTGTTGAAGTACATATTTGTGGTTCATTCGTGTATGTGTTACATATTCTTATGTTGCCAATTAAACAAATACCCATTATCAATTGTTTTTCTAGGATCCTATTTTAAGTTCTTTGAGCCTGTTAACAAGAGCTCTAGTATGCTTGACAGACTCCCATGCAAGTTCTGTACTATCATGGAAGGGAGTCCGTAATAATGTTTTCAACTTGGTTTCCTAACCCTGCCATTTAATTCTGGATCTAGGTCTAGTTGATTGTTTTCTATGAGCAAATGCCCTATAATTTTGGTAATGGGCTCTATATATAGCTTTATATTTTCTGCAAATGCCTCCACCTTGACAATTTAGATGTTGATGCAGCATGTGCAGATTTGAGTGTTCACACATTACAGTGTGCTTCAGACACAGGTTGAACCAGTGCATATTGTTATGAATGCTGTGGTCTGTGCACTCACTGATATACTCAGAAATTGGGAATCCAAACAACCTAGACAAAACAATAAATGCAATACAGCTTTAAAACATTCCTTTTGTCCCATCCCATAACCCCAGACCACACAGTCTCCACACTGCTTTGCCAATGTCAGTGATATGAAATTATTACATTCACTCATTACTCTACATTGAATTCACTCTTCCTGAATATTTCAATGGGATAATACTATAGCTAGTAAATTTAATGGCACTTCATTGGTACAATGCCTGGACCTGAATGCCTGTGATAAAGTGAACACTTTGTGCATTGCACCTATCATGGGTCAAATATAGATATGAGAATTTAAGAAAAATTGCAGATTGGATAGGACAGCTGGAAATAATCTATAGGAAGAATGTAAATAAAAATATGGCATTCTCAAAACCTATTGGTTATCGGGCTAAATGACTGAATGTATCTAAAAATGTGATGACAAACCAAATGCAAGTCCCTAAATCAGTCATAAACTAATGAAATGCAGAAATATTAATGTCAAAAGTACTAGTGATTTTATCAGACTAAGTTACCATCCAATATTTAAGAGAGGAGATGTGCTGGATAAAAGCCTTTGTAATTGTACTAAAAATGTTCTTGGCTGAAACAGGCCTAACATACCTTTGTCCATTTAAGTTATGGGTAACATTTTGAAAATAATGATGTAAGGAATCAGAGTTTGGTCTGAGAGGCATCCCCCTTAATTTAAAAGGAGGGGCTTTAAGATATGTAGAGAGCTCCTCCATATACAAAGGCTTTATAATTTGGCAAGCTGTAGGCAACATCACCACAGTAGGCCACTACAACTACCATCAGCTCTGTGGTCATATTTCAAATGAAACGACAAGCATAGCAGGTCTCACTTTATATACCATTTTTGGGAGCTACTCGTTATATTGTACTTCAAACTGATATGGTCACAAAGGAAGTGGGACACTCCATAATCTTTTACACCCTTTTATTTGAAATTCAGATAGGGCAGCTCAAAGAATTTGGTATTGATGGTTATTCAGAATATGGTCAAATGAATAAATGATAACATGACCATATTAAAAATGACTAAATGACTATGTTCTGAATATATGTGAAACCTAATTAGGGTGGGATATCGTTAAGAGGTGCCGGTAATGGTAATGGTATCCTTTCAAAAAGAACCATATCATACCATTATATTCCTTAAAGGTACTCATAACTATATTAAGACTTAGAAGTTAGTGTTTTGATTGTCCAGGATCCTAAATCTTGGATGAGTATTCAAAACAAAATTTATAAGGTAACAATGCAATAAAGTACCATTATCAGTATTGTTAAAATAGAATACTATCTCATCGGTACCGACACCTGTACCATATTTATCCCTAATCCTAGCACATTGTGACAAAACCTTGATTTTGTTAAGTATCAAGTCACATTATCAGCTGCCATCATGGGTTTCCTTACTATCCAATCACTCTTCAATCTTACGAGGCCTCCAATGTATACTATGCCCCCTAACCATATTGTTTGGTCACAATATTGTCATTTTTGTTTCATGTTATGGCTTAAACATGGAAACAGTGGCCATCTTGAATTTCTTCAAGAGTAAATCAGAATATGACTCCTGGATTGTTCTGTGAATTTTGTACCACAACACACATCTGTTCGGACACCAAAGTTATCATTCCAAAGCAAACGAAGTGAAAGTTATGGCGAATACCCTTAATTGGTGGCCATATTGTACGCCATATTGGATTTCTTTAAAGTTCCAAACCCAAGGCAACCTCATGGATAGTTTCATTGTATTCTTTGGCCACAGAAACATAAGATCAGACACCAGTATTATCATCATAGACCTGGTATAAAGGAAGTTATGCATAAAACCATAGAATCGGGACATTTTGGACGCCATCTTGGATTTCTTCAAAATGAAAACTCAGCCCGACCTCAAGAGAGGTTTCAATGTATTCCTCTGCCCCAAAAACATATGTTTAGACACCAAAACTTTCATCCATTGGCAAACACAAGTGGAGTTATAGCTTATACCCTGAATTGGCAGCCATCTTGGACGCCATCTTGAATTTCTCAAAACGCTCAAGGGTGACCGAGGTTCACCCGGCAGATTCTGAAAGAGGACACTCTAAACTATCAATATCAGTTGAGAAAAAAACTTTCTAGGTTCACCCAAAATATTGGGTTTGGCTACCGGACTAAAAAGTACGATACATATTGTATATCAACAGAAAAAAGATTACTAATACATAATATATTTGAGTTCAGAAAGATCTGCCCATAAAGGTAAGTTAAGTTAGAAACTTCTTATTATTAATCTATGTACAAAAGAACACATAGGGTGAGCTTTAGGCTAAGGCTATTACTTGTTATCATTATAAGGTTATCAAGTGATCATCTTAAGTGTTTTTATTAAAAATAAGGACATATATTCACTCGGAAGTGTCTGAGATCAATAGAGGATCATTATGGATAATACTATCCTATCCCGTTTCGTTCACTTAGTGCAAAATTATACATCCTATATACACAGCTGGCCACATGCTTTAGAAATTTAGTATATATTTCTGTGTCGATGTCATTGACTTAAAGGCCTAGTAACGTTGCTAGGATGTCCCCTTGTGCATGGAGGATTGAGATTCTGTGTACGTTCCTGCTCTATTTGGGATACTAGTATTCCATTAAACAATTTGTTCCTTATCCCAGAGAGGGCGGGACAGTGCAAAATTATATGGCGAGCATCTTCAACTGAAAAGTCGTTGCACAATTCGCAGTATGTTCTTCTGATTGGGTCCTTTCTAAATTGGTAACAGTCTACTTTCAGACTGCTGGCATTACAGACTATTTTGGACATTACCTCGCAGTGTTGCAGTCTCTGGTGCAATACCAGCAAGTTGCCACCAGACAAGTAGTCTTCCGGTGACTGACACACTGTTGATAGTTTTTGTAGATTTAAAAAGGGATACTCTTATGTTCCAATCTTGCCTTTCAATCTCCCATGCACGTTTCCAAACAGTATCTTTCCATTGACCTTTGTTATAATAACGATTCCCAATAGCATTCCCTTTACCTCATTTTATAACCCAAAAGGATGCGCTACTCTAATGATATCGAATATAGGGCTACAAAATTCATTAGCATTTGATCTAGCCTTGTTCTCATCCTACTCAATTAACCTAGAAACGAATATTCGTCTATATAAAGACCCAGGTGGCAATATGGCTATGCCTCTAATAAATAGAACCGTTTTGGCGTAGATGTATAGATCTCCAGCCTAATCCAACCCAGAGAAAGTCCGATACAAGGTGAGAGGAGTGGAAATGAAAGGAATGGAAAGTAGTATGAAGCTAGTGGCGCTGGGCGCAACACAGCGCAGAGGTTAGGCAGGTATGGTAGAGGAATGGATCCGTGCGCCAAAATATGTAGGCCGGCGCACGGATCCATATCTCAAGGGGAATTGATAGAGATGTAATAGTTATGAAATATGAGGAATATGGGTAGTGAGTAAAAGCAAATTAGTGATCGTGTAAATATTTAAAGCTAAGTTCACCTGGGAAAAAAAGGTCTGATTTGGAAAATATTTGTTACTGAAACACCATAAAGGTGAGAATATGGGGAATTCAAAAACATTAACGAGAATTTGCACCCCCCGCCCCCCAATATGATACTGACCACCTCTGGGTCATGGACTATTATGATGTATTCAGTTCAAAAGCAATCTCTGTGTGTTTCTCATAACTGGGAATTTGTCATCATGCTGCAAGTGTGATCTGCTACATAAAATTAAAGTTATTTCATAATCATACTTGTATGGTTATCAATTTGCCAACACCTGTAAAATATAATAGCCCACTCCTAAACTAATAAACTAATCTGACCCCTGGTGGCCAGGATTGGAACCGCATAAAATCTCCTGATTTTGGATGGTTGAATGTTAACAGGTATGAATAATATAACTTGGTCAGAAATCTTCAGATTAGCAACTGATTTGCCAACTTTCAAAAATCATCCACCATTCCTCAAGAACAAATTTATTTTCTAGCCAAGAGCCAAGAATTTCATAATATGCTGAACATAGTAAGTATTTGATCTTGAAATATCACACAATGTCTGGAAAGATCACACAATGTAAATGTTGTTGATGAAGACATTTTCAGTTCCAAAGCTATCTGCGTGTTTTTGAAAACTGTGTGTATATTATCATGCAGCAATTGTGATCTGCTAAAATTAAAGTTATCCTATTAACATATGTTTCCATGATTACCAACTCTAAAGGCCGGCTCCTCAAGCAAAAGTACTAACCTGGCCCCTCCCAGAATTGGAACTAAACAAAATGAAACCAAAAGACGTCGCAGTATAGTAAACCGCCTGATAAGTGAAATATCCTGATTTTGGATTGTTGAATGCTGACGGGTATGCCAACGTAGGTGCACAATATCAATTGAACAATTCATAACACACACGTACCATGATTTAAGAACTTATGGCCAGTTTAGCGATATTCTCAGAATGAGGCGTCCCCGTAGTATAATAGTATGCCGTAGGTGTACGTCCTATACATATTTCGCTGTTTCGCTATGCGCGGAATTACCGTAAAGTCGTTCCCCTTTTTCGACATATTAGCTAGAAGTACACGGGCGCGAAAATATGCCAAAAATTTTCCCACATATGATCTTTAGACAATGTTTCAATCGCACGCATGACTTGATTTTTTGGGCGCTCAGTTTCATCAATAAACTCGCTACCATAAACCGTTCTAACGACGAATTTAGATCTGACACTTTTCCCTATACACCTAGTATTTTGCCAACTTGGCGAGTGGCAGAATGGTGAATCTATACATGTCCTACGGACGACTTGCTACCCTATCGCAAGTCCTATGCCGACGTGGGTCTAGACCTACGTAGCTCGTTAGATTTGGAGAAGTATAGGGGAAATGCTGGATTCTACGTCCGGCGTACCTCTGAAATTCCTCTAATAACTTTATGTCGTTATCGTTTAACACCCATAGCTCACATGAAAATGTGATTATTGGAACGATCATTGCCCAAAATAAGATACTACATGCATGAATTGTTATGCCGCCTGGTCTAAACCCAATGCCAGCTGCGGAGTTTAGGGCCTTCCTTCCCTTCCTAATTTTCTCATAAATCCTATCATTTATACTCTCTTCCACAAAGTTCGCCAGAAGCAGGTGGCCCAGTGTGGACCGGAAAAGAAGGAGAAAGTGTTATCCCCTTCATGCTTGACTGATCCTCTTGAAGTCATTGGCGAAATCATTAAGCCTTCTTTGGCAATGAATGCATAGACACCACTATATAGCATTTTAGTAAAGACTATGATGAGTAATATCAGATGTATATATATATATATATATATATATATATATATATATATATATATATATATATATATATATATATATATATATATATATATATATATATATATATTTATATGTGTATATATATATATATATATATATATATATATATATATATATATATATATATATATATATATATATATATACATATATATGAATATATATATTTTTATATATACATATATGTATGTATACATATATATATATATATATATATATATATATATATATATATATATATATATATATATATATATATATATATATATATATATATATATATATATATATATATATATATATATATATATATATACGTGCGTGCGTGCGTGCGTACGTACGTACGTGCGTACGTACGTACATACATACATACATACTTACATACATACATACATGCATACATACATACATACATACATATATATATATATATATATATATATATATATATATATATATATATATATATATATATATATACATATATATATATATATATATATATATATATATATATATATATATATATATATATATATATATATATATATATACGCAAGTGTTGTGGCAGGGCGCTAAAGGGCACAGGATGAGTAGAAAATGACAGTGTAGTAAGGATCCGTGCGCCAAAAAAGTGTGTGGCGGGTGCACGGATCCAAGCCCATATTACATGTGGAAGGTGCATGGATAGGGCACTGATCAACAGGCGGGGATGTATGAAAGGGCAGATAGAAGGTGAATGGGTGAAAGTTTGTATAAGTAGTAGTCATGTGCAGCAAGTGTGCATGCAAGTGACATTACAAACATCATAGGGATACCCATTGATGGGCCAGGCACTTGGAACTTAAGGGAACATTTCCTTCATTAACTTTTATAAATTAATTCCTACACCCATTAAACTATATATTCTCAAATTTCTCAACTTTATCACTTCAGTCATTTTTTCTGTTACTGCACGGATCACAACGGTGAAAATGTTTATTATAATGCAAAGATAAAAGATCCTTTCATTCATCGCCCAACATAAAGTCATCGGCCTTGATAGCGAACGGCGATTCAGGCAGACAACCTTTATGGGGTCGGTGATTTCGACCGACATTTCATTGTTCAGAATTGTCTCCTCTAAGTGGATTAAAGTAAACAAAAATTCATTGAAGTTATCTTTATTTTAAGCCGGTACTATTTTAAAAAAAAACACGAAATGCCTTAGGAGAGACTGTAGTAGCCAGGGGCTGGAGTCCAACATGCGGCCCCAGGGTCGCCAGTCCAGTCTAGCTGCCAGCTAGGCCATTACGTTTTACACCTTCATATTTTTTCGACCTGCTTAGTTACCGTAATTCTAGTTAGGATCGTGCCTAACATCATGTGTAAGTTCTTGTTACCTACTTCATGGCCAATTGTATTAATAACCCCCTAGATTTAGATACGGCCCAAAAATGAATTTGATCTACCTTCGCCATATCGGCACCCAAATCCAAATATGGCGTCGTTATCCAATGACCCTAACCGACTCTAGATCACCCGAATGTCGCCAAAACAACTGAAATTATTTTTTTCGATCTAACGACCTAATCCCTCTGCAAATAAAGAAACAATAGTAATTCTATCAATACGCCTATACATGTCGTTAACTTTGCTGCCTCAACACCAAAAATTTCAACTATAGGAACTTGCTCTGGAGACGTTCAGAATCCAACACTTGAGAACGTTTCACTTTTCACGACGCTACGCGCCTCGGGTAAGAAAAATGAGTCTAGCTTCGCTGTCGATGTGAATTCGTTTTCGGAATGTGCTGCCATCTTGTGTCAAGAAAATTAACTTTGTACTATTTCATGTGCTTCTCTGTCAATAGAGGACGCTTTAGATTATCTTCTCATAACCTGATAACTGACGGACAGAGAAAGCATGTTTTTTTGGATAATAATGAGAGGCAGAAGATGATTGAAACGAAGTAGTAGGTGAAGATTGTGTGGAAGAAGAACGAACGAAGAAAAGATAAACTATCATAGAAAAAGAGCAGGAAGCACTATCAAGCTAGATTCTAATTTCCTCAGGGTTCGGATTCATTTACTAGTAGTTGGTGAGGTATTTGATCAGTTCCACCACTGTTATGAGAGGGTGGCCTCCATGAGGTGGTTTACGGTTTTATTGTGTGAATACAATTTGGCATATCTATAGTTAAGTGTAGTTCGGAGGGATAGTTAACACCTTTTAAAATTTTGACTTCAATCGGTAGTTATACAATCATGAAGTGCAAAAAACATATTTTCTTATTTCCACCAAAAATCGGAATGAATGGTTATGAAAATTGAATGGAGCAAAAATTAGAATAATAATACTACTATAATTGTGGATTGGAAGCTCCGTTTGAAAACGTCGTTTTATTCACAGTTTTTTTTATTTTTCATGCTCAATATATTCCTCATCAAACGAATAAGTCAAGAAATGAACTCCATGAGCTACCTTAAGATTTAAATACCTTGTTCATTTTTCGCAAGTTCGCAAGTACATTGCATGCGATTGCATTTCAGAGATACCCTCCCCTTCCTTTTTAGGTGGAAGCATTACCAGGTGTGTGTTTTCATCTCAAGGGGTACCATTATTATGTGATAGCAATGTCTGTCAGTCTCTGTCAATTCATCATATAATACAAAGGCAAATGTAGGCTTGCGTAAACGTTCATTTACGTGAATTGTAGCTTTCTCAAGTCTACTTTAGAATTTCTAAACTCAAAAATATATAAACTGTATTTTTATGTGTGAGCTTTATTCGAAAAAAGGGACTTCATAGAGCATAAACTGGCATGGAAATCGAATGATTCTAAATGTAATCCTCCCCTTCAGAAAAAAACATTCTGTACGCACCACATCTCCCCTGTGGTCGGGCGGGGGGTCGGGGTTCCCGACTCCTCTGCCTGTGAAGGTGGTGACAGCGTTAGTATCTTGCAGAAAATATGTTTTAGTATATCGTAAGGGTGGAGTGACAATGACTACTTTGCATTTAAGCATACACTAAGCGTCCCTTTCTCTGACGGTAGACAAGGGTAAAGAACGAAGGTGGTAAACCAAGACAGGCGTCCGAAAACTGTTTGGCACCTCAACGTATGGTAGAATTATGTCGACACACTGCATTATAATCTGGTTAAACTACTTATTTTGCCAGAGCAGAAGAAAAAGTTCGCATGTTCAAAATATCCCATCTTTTGACTATGGATACATCATGTCTTTCCTAAGTGGGTATTGCCACGTTTAGCCTTAAGGCATTTTTGCAATAATATAAAAAAGGCAGCTCACTCAATTGTCCTCATGAAGTTCCTATTCGGTATTGTTCTGATATTAGTAAAATATGATAGAAAATATAACTGCTGCAAATTTTGATCCTATACTGACACATGGACTCCCTACTCATCATTCCGACAAACATGGGAAAGCGGTATTGAGAGCCTCTTCTTTATGACCTTAAAAATGAGGTTTTTCATTCATATTAGACATGTGATGCTTTGCCCTGTAATACTGTAATGAACTGCTGTTACTAGATTTTACGAATTTGAATGAATTTCCTCAAGTCGCATCTTTTAACGATGGAAAAGGGCACAAATAAAATTGTCACTTATCATAAGACAACCGAAACTACACAAAAACAATTTAAGACACTAAAAAAAGGCTAGATTTTAAATTATTTGTCCTCTTATTATATTTTGTCGTGACAATGTACTGAAACAAGAATAAGAATTAAAACATTGAACTATATTGGACCTACATAGACTATGTTTTGCCTCTAATTGGTGCGTTGCGAGTATTTTTTATGTGTGTTTGCTGATATCTCGAGAGTTCTGAATTCTTTTATACGCAATAGTCGGGTAAAAAACTGTAAACATAGCAGCACAGGTGCTTTACAGGTACAGGTGCAAACAAAATAAGCCCGTACAGATAAGTTCCTATTTTTGTGTGATGGTGGCCCGTTGCATTTCTAAGATTACCAAAAAAGCATCAAAGCAAGACAGTCGTCCCGCAAGACAAAATCTTTTCATCCCCTTGAATCGGGTTAATTGCTATGTGATTAGTGGTTTCGTCTGGTCTAATTTCCTACGCGCAGGCGCTCGCGGAAGTATACTGCAACCGCTGCACTCCTAATTAGCATCTGACTGACAGGGTTAGTCTAACAGCAGGAGCTTAGGAGAATGTCAGTAACCACTTTGCTTATATTATGATGGCCAGTCAAAGTAGTAGGAGAAATGGCCCCATGAAAATACGATTAACAGGTAAGTGAAATACTAGTTTCTTTCTATCTGGGTACTCTGATCGTGGTAACATAGCCGTGTTAAAGAACCTTAGAGAGTTTTTCTAACTGCGATTCTCAACTTTGTAATCTAATATGGCTGCCATGCCTAGACTGGCAATGGGTTGGTATATGCTCGAAGTATGCAATTTTTATAGCCATAGCAGAGCCTGTATTCTGGGGATTAGACAATATTCTTTACTTATGTTATCAAAACTACTCCTCATCCGTCGGAAAAGGAAAGTTTCCTGAGTGCAAGTGGGATATCAGTGCGTTGTGAGAGGTTCTGTTTTGGGACCAACCAGTAACTATTAGCATAGACTGACTTCCAGTGATTCCTTACAGATAATACAACAGGCCTGTATGTTTCACAATTTTGAAGGACTTGGAAGAAATGGGAGGGTATCAAATTCAAACTTGAAGATATATGAAATACTAAGGTCACTTACTGATCATGTGGACTACACATCAGATGTTGTGATTCCTCACAATAACACTGTTAACTACAACCATTGTCAAACCATAACAAAGATGGCCGTCCAAGTTGACCCAGTAAACTGATGGGTAGGGATTTAAAAGAAGGCACCATTTACCATGAATCAAGGGAAGACAGGAAAAGTTAGTGGGCTGGATGAACTATGTCATTGGAATGAAAATGAAATATTCGGATGGCAGACAGTTTTTTTTAGTAAAACTAGGATGGGTATGTAGTGTCAGTTAGGTACGTTAGAAGTCGGTTGGTGGGCAAAGGTTAGCAGAGGAAGCTGATGTATAGAACACCTGTCTGTGATGATAATAAACGTCTAGGCACCAGCCTTGCCCTGTACATATGTATAAGCTTAGCCTATGCCCCCACATATGCATGCTTTGTACTAGCACTGTAAGATGTGCTTTGAGAATAGGTGTAAATAGTTAAATCTCATACTATGTGAAAAGGGGAAGGAAGTGTGGAGGGAATATGTAGATTTAGACCCAAAGATCTGACTTAATATTGAGAACATCTGTTTTCAACTACACCTTTGAGAGGTGGTATTCAGTCTGACATTTTATATTTCTTTGCATAAAGGGTACACATATCTAGGAGGATGATATTTTCAAACATCAGGGTTACATCATCCAAGTTATTCGAAATTGGGAAGATGAACACTGGTTCTAACACACACACACACACATGAAGTAATATTTACCCGTCTATGGTCTGTTAGCTCAAATTTCTTAACTCTACCTGTTTGTAGGATATTCAAAATCACTAGTATATCTAGTTCATACAAGTGAAGAGCAGCATAAAGGAAGAAAGGGAGGCCTTACTATAATATGCTTCAAAAGTCCTTTGTGGTTAGTTTTTAGCTAACATCTAAGAAAGTTGACATTTCCACCAAGTACTCTTTTTAAGTCTTTGAATCCTGTATCTGCAGTTGATTTTTACCTATAGTTCCTTTTATATGGCTATATGGTAAAAACAATTCTGAGTAGAATTGCCTGTGTTCTGAGTAGTATTATGCTATTGAAGTGTGTTTTTTTATTTAAAAGAATACACTTCAAATGTTCGCAGTGAATTGGCAGGAACATTCTAAATGATGTTGATGTATATAGTAAACTGGGATCATGTCAAAGATTTCCTCCTGCAACATAAATAAATTCCTTTACTAGATGTCAGCCCTCATCCGATTGTGTTGAAAATTGAGATCAAAGAACCGAATAAGCTGCCATTGCTAATGGACTTGCAGACAAATCAGGAAAAAACCTCAGCAACATGGCTCCACTTTGGACAAGTGACTGGGCGAGCTCATTTGTTGTGTAGCATTATCTGCCTGTGCTGCGGCGTGTGTGTCTGTGGGTAGGAGACTGGGATGATAGTGCCTGGCTGCCGACGGAGGCAGATAGCACTGGTCGTGGAGGGAGGAAGGAAGGCTGCTGCTGCTATTAAGCCTGGTGCCAGGAGACTAGGCCTTGTGGAGCCGGCTGGGGAGGAAGTAGACAGAAGCCATTAGGCTGTTGACATCTACACTCTCCTTGGCATCATGGCTGGCCAGCCAGCCAGCACTAGTACCACACTGTCCCTTGAGAGAGACCCACCCGCCCAGACCAACCAGATAGGCTGCGGCTCCCTACCACTTAAACTCAATAGCTTTGAATAGTAATTAATCTAGGCACTTATTTACATGCATAATGAAATTGGCAAAATCTTCCACTGTTCTAAGCACACCATTAGATAGTTTCCCCTGTGAATATTGCTCTACTGTAAGGATTTGAAAGTCCACACATTGCTATCATGATACAGATCTCAGGTACTAAGTCAGGTTTCGATCATTGCTAAAAAGATCACCAGTGCCTGTGCTCAGCCATGTTGGTTTCAAGCAGCCAGATCAAGATGTACATGTATTTACACTTTTAAAAGTGTCCAACTCCTGGTGTTGCTGGCATCACTGTTGAAACTGAGGCAGCACATAACTGATTCCAGCATCTGCACATCAATATAAGTTTTGTGTAAGATATTTCAAATTCAGGGATAACTTAATGTTTTGAATTAAACTCTTGATATGTAGCCTACCCAAGATCATGATACAATATCTCAAGTATTCTCAACTTAAGAAAAGGTTTCACATCATTGATCTAGAACAGCCCTGGATTCAGTGCAATGTTTGATGGAGCCATTTTGTATGGTATGAGCTCTAACTGTTTTCTAAGATCTGTGCTCTTGTCATACACATGTTAGGCTTACTACTGGACTAACTTGCTTACAGATCTTTTTGAACTAAATTATGGCTCCTATGAATGTAGCCATTGATATTGTCCAACAGATGGCAAGTTGCCCTGCTGGCTAAGACTACATGGTTGGACTGTAGGTATGCTGAATTAGCATAGGCACCAGTATGACATGGAGAATATTAGCGAGGGCGATCACATGTGAGCAGTGTTTATTTTGATGTTGTACTCTCTGTCATAATTGTTCTTTGATCCCAGACAAGGGGTGATATTACACACTCCCTGCCCGGCATGTCACAACAAGCCTGCCTACTGCCCTGATAAATGGTGCAGTCTCTGTGACCCTGTGCTGGGAGCGAGGGGAGTCAGGGCTGAAGCTCTTGAGCTCGCGCTGATAAGTGTGTGTGTTTTGCTGATAGGTTTTGGAAGGAGCAAGAGCTGGTGTCAAGGACTTGATTATCATTACACCTTGCCTAGAGGTCTACTTGACATCTACTATGGTTATCTTCACGTCTTTAGTTACGACTTCATATTATTGACTGATTTCTATTGTTCTACAAAACAGGGACAGTTCATAGGAACTGGCATTGGATTCTTTTCTGAAATAGACAAACCCTGTATTTCGTTCAAAGAAATTTAATGTTCGGTATTGTGCACCTTATTATTGCTTATATGTTGTCCCAACAAGCCCACATTTGAGCATACACAGAAGGCCCATTTTCAAGAGCTTTTCAAAATAAGATGTTAGGGCTACCAGTTCTAATGGTAACTGGTGTTGGGACTGCTTAATCTTGAGGACTTAGTCTACACAGGTTACTGGAATCCTTTGATAATCCTTATGCTCAATTTAGTCAGTACAGTTATAACCTACTCATGTCATGATTCATGAATGCTTTACTGTCACTGGATGTCCTTTGAACTCCTTTCTATCTTGCTGATATTTTTGACTAATATTTTTTGGAAAATATTTGCCTTTTGGGGATGAATATATGATAAAAACTTAAGCAGCAACTCCAGATGATTAGAAAACATATGCTAATTTTCATTTTACTTCTAAAAGTACCATCTTTACACCGATACTTTTCGAGGGAACTCTAACCATGAATGGGTTCAACTTATCACATAGATGAAGAAAATGATTTGATGACTTAGTGTGGATTTAGATAACATTGAAATCCCACACACTAAAATTATCCATTTTATTTTTCACACAAAAAATATTGGATTCTTTGATTTTCAGTATTAAACTTGAGTATTAAACATTTTCACTGAGTACACTGAATATGCACTCTTCATACAGTACTGGGTGGTAAACAATCAAGTTTGTTAAAATGTATCACAATTTTGCAGTCTTGTTTCAGGTCATCAGTTACTTTGTAATAGATACGTGTTACAATGTTTAGTTGCATAGTGCATACTGTATATTTTCTGTGGTGTTTATAACATTTCTCATTTCTCTTTGCAGTACTATGTTCCAAAAACCTTGCCAAGAAAGACTTCTTCCGTAAGTATTTTTTTATATTGGACATTCTTCTTTTAGACTGACAGCAACACAACACTGGATTGGATACCTTTTACTGGAGCAGCGTGTAAGCACATGGTGATGGTTGAATAGTTTGCTTATTGTTTTCCCCAGAGACTGGACTAAAGTTTTAGATTGATATATAGTCCTACTGAACCCTTGGTATGGCTTCATAAATTGTGATCCCCAGTTAATTGTTGTATTCCCTTGACACCTTGACCACTAGTACACAGGACAGTGGCAGAATTATGGGTACCTTTAATAGTCAAGGAGTGTGTATGGCATAAATTTGTACCTGGGCATATTGTACCTAGGTAATTTCTAGGTCAATCTTACTGAGGCTTATTACGGATGAATTAGTGCAACTTGTGCCATTGAATATACCTTTCATGCAACAACAATGTCAGCTTGACCTCCAATATTAACTTGGGTCAAAAAGTTGACAAACATATGGAGATGATTTTTCCACTGTGTAGTTTTTTGCAAGATCTCTCTAATAGATAGATTTTGGCAAATGAATTGGGTCTCCAGTTCTGCCCTCTTCTTCTGGCTGCTGAAGTATGTCTATCCATGTCCAGTATCTTAGCCACGATTGTAAAAGGGCTTGCCCAAAACAGCAATTCCAAAATTTCTGCGGTCCAGATTTAGCTACTCAGCTACTTCAAATCCTTATACCAACTAGATTTAATAGCCTACTGTGTCAAAAAGGGCAATTTACACTTCAGCCATGTCTTAGAAGATGTTCGTTAGGAAAAGATTTGGTTATTACCCCCCAAAACGTTAAAATTGGAAATTCTTCACAGAAATGTTTGCTGTCCCAAAGGGTTTTTCAGAAAACTGTCTGCCCGTAACACTGGCTGGGCAGGTCCTGGTCAAGTCCCTGTCCCTGGCCTTAATATCAGTTTTTACTCCATGCATAAGGCCTAAGAGAGATTTGCCCCAGTAGCTGAGCCTATTACATAAGGTTTGAGCCTGCTTTCCACTTGTGAGTGTAATCGGTTGTAGCATACCTGTTAGGGTCAGGGTTGTAGTACGAGAGACTACTGGATGTTAGAGCTGAGAAATGCAACAATGATCATTTCACTTATCTGAACTCATGGAGTGATTGAACACGAAATTTAGAAGGTTGTTCTTCACCTATATAGTATAATTGTGAACTTCTATCAGTTCAATGTCTGACTCTGAATCCTAGTACTTGTGTGAGTATTGTTAGCGTAAGCTTAGTACTTGTAAGCCATCGCGCCAGACTGACCTTACAGGCCAAACTGACCTCCTCGCCAGAAGCTCTGTTTGACCACTGGCTTAGACAGACCTTTGGTACTGTTGATCTTAGTAGGCTGTTAAGTGTTAACCCAATCCTTTTTAGATGGTATCTTAAAAAGTATAACAGCTGCATATAGACATTATCTCTTCAATTAGGCATAGATTAGCTAAAGAGGAAAATTAAAACAAAATAGCAATGATGATAAATGAATGAGGGCCGTTAGTTATATATTGAATCCCTGCAAGACTGCTGCACCCAGCAGGTTCATTTCAAGCCCCTCAGCGGTAGGTTCCCCTGTGTGGGTCTTGTCTGATAGAATAGGGTGTGACCAGTAGAGACTCACCCTGCTCAGGTTCATTCAAGCCCCTCAGCTGTAGTTTCCCCGTGTGTAGGACTAGGTCTTGTCTGATAGAATAAGGTGTGACCAGTAGAGACTCACCTTGGCACACGCCCAGGATCCACCAAGAAAGACATCTTGGCAGGTGACCATATGAGGACAGGAGCTTATAAGGGTGGTGGCCATGTACCCACACACCCCCTTTCTCTGAGGACATCTCCCCTCTTGGCATCCTGCGGGGTTCATGTCGGGCATATTTGTGTTTTGGGTGAGGATAGGTGCATTTATGTGATAGGGTGGCGAAGAGCCCATGATAAGTCCAATAGGTCTTTATACCCAAGCGCTAATGCTGCACTTTTCCCAACCTTTGTTAGCTTGGAGTTCTTGGCATGGTCCCAAATGCTACCTGTCGATATGAAAAAGGTGGCTTGATGGTACTTAAAAGACTCCCTTTCCTGCACATGTTAGATTTACGTTTTCAGGGTTTAATCCATTTCTACCTGTATCCCTCGGAAGCTTGGACTGGTAAACCCATGTATAGGTTAAACATAAACCAAAACATATCATTTGTTTCTTTTAGATGTACCATGTTTTGAAAGAGAGCCTTCATATATCCCCATCCTTGGCCTAGGATTAAAACTTGTTAGTAACTTAAAAGTATGCTGTTGGTGTGGATCATAAGTACTGTAAATCACTTAAGTATAGCGGGAACAATAAGATAGCGATAATAGCGATAATAGCGCTCTGCCCATATGCGCTATTGTAAAATCCCCGTCTTTATTAAATTCTTAATTGAACTTGCAGCTGCTATTCCCGTTCACCGCTATACTTAAATCACGCTATCCAGGACAGTACTGTAATTACGCTATATAATGTTCACGCCATATTTAAGTGATTTACAGTATTCAGTCCACACTTGCTGCTAGTCATCTGAACTTCTGAAAGCAGTGCATGTCCAACATTTGTGCAGCAGGACATGCTAGGCATTGTTGAAGTTACAGATTTCAAAGCAAACCATAGCAATCTGCATTCCTTGCTGTACTTCTAACTTTGAATTGCGACTTTTGTTGTGATATCATGTGTGTTTTATGGTGCTGCTCAGTAAGATGACAATCTTGTGGCTCCTGGGATCCCTCCACGCTGCTCCCATTCTCCAGAGTCATGTGAGGACAGTGGTCTGTGCGAGTGCAAACGTGAAACTCTAGAACAGCAGCCTGTGAAATAGGAGAAAGGATTTCAAGAAAGCCCTCAGTGTTTCAGGCTTGTTCTATTTAGTCGCCTTTCATGCAGTTCTTTGTAAAGAACAGGAATCTTCTGGTGAGGTGTTGTTTTAGTAACTCGACCAATGAGCTATGTCTATCCCTGTGGTTTGCTGCTATTTAGGCTGCAGATTAGCTGGATGTTTTCTCTCCCTCAAAGATGCCTTCGCATTTGGGAAATCATGCGCCCCACACTACGTGTTTCACACCAGGCCAGACAGGCAAGAAAGTATCCATATTTGCATTGTGTTTAAATCATATTCTGTATTTTCTTATTTAAGTGGTACGTATTACTTTGAAGATGTACCTATCTTCTAGGTTGTTAATGAAAGAATGCCTTTTTGTGAAATTGAGGCATTCTAAACACCTTTATGCAAATATTTCCTTATAGGTTGAATCTGGTCACTCTGATAATGATGATAATAATGATAATGATGATAATAATGATAATAATGATAACAATAACAATAAATTGATAGTATAAAAAAGATAATAATTGCCAGTAGAGAAATGCACAGTTGACAACTGAAGTAAGATACGATATGGAAATAGGCAGTTTCTCCCGATAGTTGCAATTAATTCTATATTTTATCAGTGTCAATAAGTCCATAGTAATAATGGCAAGTGTTTATTATGGTAAGGATTCTGCCTGAACTAAAATGAGAAAATTGACAGTTTTTCGTCTGACTTCCACACTCATGTAATATTATGTGTGTGATTAGTGCATCTTATTCATCAATAGTTACGCCGTAGCAATGGTGCCTATTATTTAAATGGAGCTAACAGTGAGTTAGGTGAGAAAACTGTCAGTTTCTCTCTCAAAATGAATGTAATATTATTTTGATTTACGTCAGTTATCTATATAGTGCATTGAAAACTAGCACATGGCGTGTTTGTATGTGTGAGAGGCGTCATATTTCCTCTAATTCCCATTGAATGGCTGTCATTAGGGGTGCTGGAGTAATTATCTTCTCGCAGGACATAAGGGCGGAAGATTATCTCTGTTGAACTAAAGCCTCCTCCTACTCAACCTCATTGCACGCCTATCCCCCCTCCCCCCATCCTCCTCCTGGCTAGCCGTGCTGACTCATCCAGTAACCAGTACATACCACAGCCAATATTACGTGGGATTATCTACCCTGATGTGGGAAACAATGACCCACGTCCTGTTGTGTTTGAATATAGGGGAATATTGAGTTATCAATTTGGAAATGAAGTACATTTCCTCTTTAATTTGTTCATTCATGACTAGACAGATGTATGATTTGATTCCTGAACATGTGCCAGCTACGTAGCCTTGATGTATTTCTGAGATAAGTGTTAGTGAGTAAAGAGGATACTAATTATAATGGTAATAATGGTGATGATTATAATAATAGAAATAATATTTAATAATGATAACAATAATACTAGAAATGATGATAATCATGTTGACGGAAGGTGATGATGATAATAAAAATAGTACTACATGTACTACTACTTCTATTGCTACTATTACTACTACTACTAATAATAATGATAATAATAATAATAATAATGATAATAATAATGATAATAATAATAATAGTAGTGATGTAATAAAACTGTTAATAACAAAACTATTTGGTATCTGAGAAGCATATCTTTTGAGCTGATTCTCCAGTAATTGATATTTGAGCTGTTAGCCATGCATGTTTCAGCTCTAGCAGGAGGTGTAGACATCCCTCAGAGGCTGTTATCAGCGGCGCCCCCTGCTGGTGTTGCTGTGTCTAAGTGTACCTGTGACCCTGTGACTGTGTGTACTGAGCCCTCTCTGCCTGTTCAGTGTTGCTGTTGGCTGGTATTAGCAGCAGCCAAGTGGAGCCAGTCTGGCTATTCTTAGAGAGCTGCTGAGCCTATTATGAGGTATTACTGGGCTGGGATGCCTCTGACAGCGTGTGGTACATCTGACCTGGCACTCATTGCATGTCATCAGCTAGAGGAGGAGAGTGCAGCCAACATCACCAACAGCACCACTTGGATGGAAGCTTGAACACTTATACTCACATGAACCTGTATGGAGCTTTCTGTTGGCACATCTTCTAGGCGTTGGCCTTCAAACTAGGTGTGAAAGAGTGAAAACAAAGAATATCCTCACTGACACTAGCCTAGTTGGATATCACCCAGGTGTAGGCAATTTTGGCCATATTACTGGTCCAGTTTCAGACGTTTTTGTTAACAGTTTTCCTTAACATGTGATTTATCGTAAATACTTCCCCCTCCCCCCCCCCCCCCAATTAAAGAATATATCAGTCAGCATGTATTAAGTTCAATGAGATTAAATGGTCATTTCATAAAAAAGGGCATTGCCAAATCAAGTTTTGATGGCAGAATTGAATACAGCTCATTAATGATGAGACCCACATTTTGTTTGTTACTGTTCTACAATGTATCTATCTATATCTGGTGCGGATGATTGGGAAACCTTGCTTTTCACACTTATGCTGTCTTTTAGCTTTTCATACTAGTGAGGTATACCTGAAGGTTCGAAGTAATACAGGCAATGAGTCATGTGTGTGACCCAATCACCCCATCTTTGTGCATGCCTGGACAGGTAGGTGTTACATGTATGTACTGTGTAGTGTCTGAAGCCTACTGTGGGGAAACCAGATACGTCTCTCATACGTATTGATATATTGACGTGCCTTGACCTGGAATCACTTAGTCCCTGTGACTACTGAAGTGAAGGGAGTGTGAGAGTTGTGATAAGTGATTTGTAAGAGCATCATTGACTCCAGGTGATATAGGCATTTAAAATCTGAAGGGGGAAAACACAACTTAGATGACATCTATATTTCTAGGACATTGTTCCTGCTTTGTAATTGTAAAGAATACTTGAATTAAATAGCATATGAGGGTTTGATTTCACGTTTCAAATGTTGTGTAGCCTAGGTGTGATGTTCAGCTTAGAAGGAATGATTTATTTTCCACTGCCTGCCTTATAACCCTTGTTTAAAAAATACTGCATTGTTGTGATAGGTGTCAAGAGGTATGAAAATATCACAGTGATCTGGATCACCCCAGTAGATAAGAAAGGTAAAGTACCATTCTCGCAATAATTCAGGGTCCTTCAGGACAAGCAACATCCATGCTACTTGTAAGTGTGTTAACAATAGGTGGTAGAATCACATGTGTGTACCTAATCTGCCGTGCACTGTGAGCTGCTGTTGGTGTATGATGACAAGGTAGGAGGACCCCCCTATCTTATCCGGGTCCCGAGAGTGTGTTTACTGAAGAGATCATAAGGCAGCTAAGGGGATAGCAAGTGCTCTTCTTCCTCCTCCCAAGCAGCTAGGGCGGCTTTGATGTCACCCACTCTGGGGGAGTTGGAGGATAGTTAAGCCTTCTCTACCCTTTCAGCTCCCCTTACCCTGTTTATGCACAGACCTGATAGCGCCTCTTACAGGGCTTCCTGGCTGTGTTTGTACTTTGTAGGGAAGATTCGGTGTAGAATCTCAGCCAGAATTTAGATTCCCCTTACCTTGTTTATGCACAGGCCTGATAGCGCCTCTTAGAGGCTTTCCTATCTTAGCCAGAATTTAGACTCTGAATGGAGTAAAAGAACCTGTATAAATTCACCCCATGTCTCATGTCTGCATTGGTTGTACACATTCTTGTCTCATAGGTGCTCGACAAAGGCATGTTCTGATGGATGTACCACACTTTTTCAATGACCACATTGCTTAGGCCTGAGTGGGTTGAAGAGTGATTGGAACTAGATGGAGCAGGAAGAAGAGATAATTAGTGCTCTACTCGTTAGGCCAATAGCGTGCTTATAATTCTTCCCACCATCTTATTGCACTGGAATAGCACCCGGCTGGTTCAACCAGTCCACAAACACAGACAACTCTGATATCCAAGTATTCATATCAAAGCATCATACCTGACTTCACAAATTGATTAAATAATGTGAACTGGAATAGATGTGGATGCAGTAACTGCTGACAGATAAATTACACTTTCTATGTACATATGACCATTTCTCAAAGAAATCTTTTTCTTGACATGCTACACCAACACTTTTAATAGGTATGGAATATATAATTATATATATATGTATATATATATATATATATATATATATATATATATATATATATATACATATATATATATATATATATATATATATATATATATATATATATATATATATATATATATATATATATATTATATGTGTGTGTGTGTGTGTATCATGTCTTGTGTAGCCAGGAGTTGGGGAGATGGTCCTTGCTTATTGCAGCTGATGGTATTAATTGCAATTCACCTCTCTCCTTGATAATGTCAATTAGAGCAATCAGCCAGGAGTGTTTTCCTGGCCTTTCTACATCTAGGTCAATTGCATCTTAGTTAGCCTACTCATGTGAACTTTTAACTTTTCTCCACATCTTCTGATTGAGATGAATAAGAAAGCTTTCAAAGAAGACAACGTCACCTACTGAATGAATTGTGATATAGATGATCTCATACATCTGTAAAGAGTGCCAATATTGACAAAAGTTAAAAGAGTGCTTACATGGGATATGTACTGTCCTGTACTACCTTTTAGAGGTATTGTATAGTCTGTACAGCATATTTGAAAAAAGTAGTCCCTAGACTCCCTAAAGCAAATAATCTCGAGTATGTCTTAGCTTACATAACAGAATAGCACAGACAAAATAATTGCAAGCGCTATATTTGACTGATGCACAATTCGTTCCAGCTTGGAGATATTATTACAGCACAAGGGGTCCCAATTATATATATATATATATATATATATATATATATATATATATATATATATATATATATATATAGTAGTTATGAAGGTGTGGGCTTAAAAAGAAAGAGAAATATGTGAAGTGTTTTGGGATGTTCTGCCTCTCCATGAGGCTAGTCTGAAGAGAATAGCCCTAGACTCAGGTAGGCAGGTGGGCGTGGTGATAAGAGGCTGAGCAGGTATGATAATCCAGGTATGTGGGAGTTATACGTTCAGTACACATACACAGGGACTGGCGACCCTGATTATCCCAGGTAGGAAGACAGGTGTGGTGCTGTGGGTTTATTAGTAGACAGGGTAAACACACTACACAAGTCAAATGGGATCTTAGGTGTATGGGTGTGATAGAGATAAGTACATGGAGGCTAGCTCTGATAAGTCCACACAGGTAACTCTACATCTTGCTGTAAATGTGTGGGTTGATTTACTTGATTACTCAATACTTGAGAGTCAGGAAAAGTGAAACTCATTTCCACAGGTTACCTGTCCCACATATTACTCATTGTGTGATGGTTTCTGGGTGCAGGCCAGCGCAGCTCCTACCTGCGTAGATTAGCACTTTGATCCGCCACTGTGTTGTGGGTGTGTTTACAAAAATGAAAGTAGGTTGATGTATTGGTCATGCAAGGTAAACTTAACCTGTTCATTCCGAGGTGCCCAGGCAGGTGATCCTAACAATAAGCTTACTACATGTATAATATACCTAATTTCTTTATATATATACTTATATATATATATATATTTATATATATATATATATATATATATACATATATATATATATATATATATATATATATATATATATATATATATATATATATATATATATATATATATATATATATATATATATATATATATTTATATATATATATTATATACTAGGTAAATCAGAGGATACATTTGATTGATAAGGTTCAGGTAAGGTATATGCTCAATATAGATTTAGGATTTAGGTGACTTGCAGGGATCCAGGAATTACCTTCAGGACAACATTGATTGGTCAATATAACCCATCCAGCCTAAAATACATTGGATTAATCACATAGGTGTTGTATATTTTTCTGTCAGGCAATTCCCAGGCTATCGGGTTGGATTATGTTGAAGGCCTTTCCCATCAAAAATTTATAATTTGAACCCTGCTGAACTCCTCTTGTCTAGGGAAGTCACCCTAAATATCTTTTGTATGGAGATAGAATTTCTGTGCTGCTGACTGCTCAGGTAGGCTATGAAAACAGTGTGCATCAGAACTAGGGATGGATACTCACTTAGAACAAAACGATACAGTACCAGTATCGGTACCAATAAACCAATATGTGTTTTAGCGGTACAGTTAACGCTATATTATTGCATTATTACCTTGTTAAATTTTGTTATGTCATATTTAGAATCCTGGACAATCCCTGATATAAATGATAACTTCACAGTGGTTGGCATCATGGTCTTAGCCAGCAGGGCATCTGGGTGCCTTTTTGGATGCCCAAACCCTTAAAAACAACCCCTCAGTACACCCAAAATATTTTGTGTGGAAATTTAAAAAATCCCAATCTCAAGCTTATAATTGAATTTTTTCATCTCCTTATAATTCCCTTGACATTGTTTAATGGCATCATGCCTTATTTTGATGAATTTATACATGTTTGTGGTTGAAATATGAGTATATTGTGATACCCCTTAAGAATTTGGACGCCCCAAAATTTTACAACTGCTAATTTTAGGCACCCAGTTTCGAAATCCTGGCTAAGACACTGGTTGGCATCATTAAGAGTACCATTAAGGAATGAAACGGTACAATATGGTGCTCCTTTTTGAGACAATATAGTACCAGTTCATTTTTATGGTACCCAACCCTAATCAGACGAGTTAATATTGATGATGAGGAACTGAGGAGGTTAGTGCAGCATCTGTGAATGCCTAGAGAAACCACATAGCACAGGCCTGGCTGGTTGAACTCAGGAACATCAATACATTGAATGCCAGGTCTAGAGGAGGTAGGGGAAGCAGCACAGTATGACCTGCTGGAGCCGTCTGAATGCAGGAGGTAGACCTGAGAATATGCCAGGGGCAACCTCCTTTCAGCGCAGATTAACATCACAGGCTACAACAGCCAGCTAAGAAAACACTCTACGAGCTACAGGGAAATCACTCTCATTAAGAAACTCTGTAGAAAGGTCCGAGAAATGGCTATGGATTTGTGCATTGATAGATGTAGTTGTTCCTGCTGTTAATTGGCCTGGCCAGAAAGGGGCGGTGCTGTTGGAGTGTCAAGTGAGACATATCAAAGGCTCAGCTTCCTGGGGACTTGACAAAGGGGGTTTAAGGTTCCCGAGAAGATCCTTTTGAGACCTAAAGGTTCCGGTTTACTTGACAGGTCAGGTATTGACAATCAGAGCATACATGTGTTTATTGTGTTGTATTTTGATGTGGGCTCAACTCAACTGTGGTCACTGGCTCTTGACTACAGCAGTCGGCAGCACACAGTTACTTAGCCTCGTAGCAAAGCTGATCATGGGAGAGTTTACTGTGAGCACATCACTATTACATAGGGTTAAATACAGTGATATCTCTCATTATAAACACCTCAGAGAAGTGAACACCTTTCCCAGTGAACACAATTTCCTGGTTCCATTTATATGCTTTTCATTATAAAAAGAGCTCAGAGATGTGAACACCCCCTAATATAAATGCTTCTGTCCTGGTCATATCACTGAGGTTTCACTGTAGGTTAATCACACACACACAAACCGGTTATAAACATGGATGGGTGTTCCAAGACCTTGGGTGAGGTCCTAGGCTGCTGGCAAAGATGGTGAACGATTTATCCTAATCATTTGTCAGTATCCTCAGTTGGTAATTCATCAGAAACTGGCCCCATGCAACATCTAGGTCACTCGCATGATCCCAGCGAAAAGAGCTAATTAATCTAGCAGAGTTAATTAGTCTTGCTAGTGGTTTCTTAATAAGCATAGAACGGGAAATAGACATGTTCTTCTCCTGTCAGAAAAAAGGGGATTAGGGTATATTGTAAGTTTCCTTTGTTATTTTTCATTTTAAAGCTGTTCTATCTTCCACAGTTCTAAATTGGCTCGGTACCACTTTACTCATTGCAAATGATTTTGATATCACCTAGTTAGTAAATGACTTGGGTGATCAACAAGGTTGCTTTGTTTAGTGATTAAATGATCATTGGTTACTTAAAGAATATGTTGAGAAGATTTAAAAAGCCGATAGTTGATTATAACAATGTTTGTGATTTAAGTTCAAAGACATCTTAGTTGGGTTGGACAAAGGTCAAGGAAAGACTTGATAAGCCGAGAGATGTTCCAGACAGTCATGTAATGTTAGGAAAGCAAGTTGTCTAGATCCACTGATTAGAAGTAGCTGTACTGGAATAGCATCTCTAATGAAAATTAAACAAACCCTACTTGGCATGGACAAAAGGTTAGCATTAGAAAGAGCAGCAGGATAATGGGTGGCTTTGTGGGTTGGTTGTACTGGTTGGGCGATAGGGTGGGCACAGTGAGGTCGGTTTAGGGGTGTGTGGCTGTCTGGATAATCATACTGTCTGCACCACCCAGCCATCTAGCCATAGACACAATATGAGAGGCTGGGAAATGTGACCCGCAAACCTCCACTGGAGACTTAACCCTTTCATGCCCACGGCAGGCAAAAACAGCCTGACTAAATACCTTAGTTAAGAGTGCACGGTTAAGTTCTCAATATTAAAATGCTGAATGTGTACTGTATACCTTAACTACACTACCATCCATAGGACATCGGTGGTATTTTTAGTTTGATGACCAGACCTGTGTGGTCACTGTTGTTGCTGCTGCTGATGTGGGGTAATGGGTTAGGGTAATGTTGGTGTTATTGCTGTAGAACTGGACAGCTGGTGGCCATCACTCAGGACTACTGGTCATATCACTCCCCACACTGCTACTGGCCAACAGCTCACCTCTAGCCACCAGCATGTAGATATACTGGAACATTCAACACATCCACTGCTCAGTCCTCGTGACTTAACTCCTGCCCCCTTCTATATCCCTCCTGGTCCTTTCTTTAAGCAGGCATGATACTGGCCAACTGCGTATCTCTACCAACATGGACTTGTATTGACTAGTCACGCCTTGTCAACCAAGTTATGAAAACAAACCCATGACTTTCTAAGCCTTAATAGTAGCCTAATAGGGTGTGGTTGACCATGCCTCTGGCCTAGTCTTTATCATATCTCTATGTGTTCAGTGACCTACTGTATGTTTAGTCTGTCTTATCTTATCCTGTGGGGACCTATTTGTCTGTGTTTCACATCCCCTCGCCATGTTTACATATCTAACTCATGGAAAACAGCAGTCTAAAGGTGACTGGTCAGTTGACTGGTCAGTCTCGTTACCCTTCTCTCCAACTTTTTAGTGACAGATTAAGTCTATAGGTAACTGACTAAGTGGTCAGGTTGACATTGCTGCTTAGAGTCCTTGAATCTCAGTGTTATTGAAAGTTCACTGGAGAAAGTGAAGTGGCTTATTGTACATTTCATTTGAGAGTCTATATATGTTTTAATCCTATATGAAGTGCCTTGAGTTTTTCTGTGTGTACTTTTCTAGCTCATTCTAGTTGTACCTTTTGCTTGTATTACCCAAAATTAGCACTTCATTTTTTGTATTTGTGAACATAAATTATACTAATGATACTCTTTTATGGCTGATGTATTTAAATCAATCGTACATTTGAATGTTTCATGGAGTTCAAAATAATGGACCATTCCTAAAAAATTGTACATGAAACTTCTAAAGGATAAGTTATACAGGAGTTTATTTTGCATTTGAATGTTCAATAAACAACCATCATCATTTGATTAATACTTTTCTTTGGCCTGAAGCACATTTAGGAGAGTCATGTTCTCATGGACCGCTCTCTCTGTCTTGGATATCTTTCATTTTGCCACATTAAAGTCCTACATTGCTCAGGTTCATTGAAAAAAAGGCTCTGCCTCCAGAGGAGCTGTCTTCTTGTATTCCTTTGTCTGGTTAGTATGGTTTATGTGTATTTTCATACAGGTGCATGCTCTGCATGTTTTTTCAATTAACACCTGTTGTGCGTGGCTTCTCCGTGGCTGTAATTCTGCTGGTTCCCCGCAGTAGCTCTCTGGCTTTCTGCAGATCTTCCCCTTTTGATTATCCCTGCTCACTAGTGCTCAGTCTCCAGCGTGGCTGTGTGCAGGGTATTTACCAGTAGAATGCCTGCCGTCTATGCTCAGCCTCACACCAGGACGACTTGCTCTAGAGGTGAACACAAAAACCCAGAGTTACAGTCAGCGACTCAGCGTAGCAAAGGCTCGTATGTCATTATGGGGATTAAAAGTAACCTGCCATAGTTACAGTAAGCAAAGCACAGACTTGAATGCTATCCCATAGTATTGACAGGTGCTAGCCTGCAGTTCCTCGTATGGGGTTTGAAAGCAACTTGCCACATCTTTTAAGTTATCTCCAATGGCAGTTTCCTGGAGTAAGTTATTCAATCTACACAGCCTATATTTAGCTGTACATGTATACTACGTTTTCTCCAAGGAGTGGTGCTATTATGCTCATGCAACCTCCTTTTTTTTATCAACACCTGCCGGGTGAGGTCCTTGATTTCCCTTGCAACAGTGTCCTTGGAGGCAGACTACAGGCATAGATAGTCATCTCACACCCTTCCCATTCTCTTCATGCTAGCCATATATATTAGTTCACCTTGACTGCATCCAAGGTTGTCTCTACTGCACTTATTTTCTTCCTCAGTCCAGTCATATTTCTTTACCAATAATGAGCTGTCATGTCGAGGATGGTGCGCACAATTGCTCTTAATTATACAATTATGAATAGGATGGGCACGTTGACGTTGGTAATAATAAGTTATGATGAAACACATTCATTTCATATCTTTACATTCATGTACACTTGATTACATATGATATATATATATATATATATATATATATATATATATATATATACATATATATATATATATATATATATATATATATATAATATATATATACATACATGATTGTAGAGATCAAAATTTGAATATGTTTAATAATGAGTCCATGGCTTGGTATTTGCACATCACTAAAAACTATAAATGTTTGTGTTCTCAACTTTTGACACTGAAGTTATGTAAATCTGACTGAACATTCAACCTGTGGAAGGTTCCCCTAGGATATTGTCTTCATTCTGAGTAGTATGCTCCGAGAAGTTAGATAGTTAGGTTAGGCAGCTGTGGCTTTTTTGTTAGAGAGCTGGTATTAGAGGGTAGATAGGGGTCGAGACCCCCATACCAATATTTTTGTAAGTACACTCTGGTCAGGAGGCTCTCAGCCAGATAGTGAGAGTATTATGAGCTGTTGTGGACAAACCTCGTCTAGACTTTAGGCTCATCTCTTCTTCAAATATTTTCTGAAAATTACTTTTGTTTGATAGAAGATATCACCAAATTCATCAGGCGGTTTGGGGCACTGCAGGCATGATTGAGTTAAGTAGGTCAGCAGTACAGTGACCGGTGCCTGTGGTCTGGAGAAACGCTGTGGTGCCAGGGAGAGGAATGTGATGATATTGGGTGGGTGAGAGTTATGTCAGGCTCTCAGGGTTCTCCCTGTGCCAGAGGGCAACTGGGTACAGGGTGCCCTGCACCCTACATAGGCAACCCTGACAGAAAATCAGAAAAGTTCAAATAAAAACATGTAGAATTGTACTGAAATATATGGGAATGGGAATATTAATATTTTAGTCCATTTATTATATTCACCTGCCTTTCACAGGATACTTGTTTTGAAATCATTGGAGCATCTGTATCCCGAGGGCGTGAATGGGTTAATTCATTTCTAACTGATCAGCTGGGCCTGGGGAGTGGGAACAGGAACACCCTCACCCAGGGTGCTCACCCCAGCTCCTCCTCACAGCTGTTCTGTCAGCACTGGCACAGATCACTGCAAACAAGATATGTGAAAGGAATTTGCTCATGACTCCCATTATACCCTCATGAATAACTTTCTGAATGATATTCCAGATTCAGGTTCTTCTCACCTGTTCTCACAGCACTACAGAGCATTGGAGAGGAAGATATTTCACTACAACCCTTATACTCATGTAAAGAATTTTCTGAGAAATTTCCTCAATTCATGTTATATAATCAAAAGGGTATCAGAAACCTGAGGGCATTCAAAGCATGAAAATAACCACACTTGAGCAAGGGGAGGTTAACCTCCTTCATACCAGCATAGTGTGAAAATTCAAATATTTCTTTGAAACTCACCCTTTATCTTGCTGATTAGTTCCCCAGGTACTGTGAACATGAGTGGGTTAACCCAATGAGATATTGTCCTTGAGAAATTGTTGTCTGCATCTATGATATTTTTGACAATAACTTTGAAATTTGGAGTGATTTAAGAAATATTTGAAGTAGAGTTGTTTGAAATGTTCTGACTAACATATCTCCTTCAAATCTTTTAACAACTTTGCTTTTGCCTGCAAGGTTTCATCAATATTGTCAGGCTGTTTTTGTTCGCTGTGTTAGCCTGAGTGGGTTAGTCTAGTTGGTTTGGTGCGTGTCTGTACCATATGATTGTGTATGAGATAAGGTAGCAGGGGGTGGAGGAGGATGTGGCAGTATGCCATGCTGTATTGTGGCAGGCCCAGGCTAGACATGGCATGGTAGTCCAACACTGCTTGTCTCTTATTATGTACCATCCCTATTTACCTCAACAATAGCAACAACACAGTATGGAATTTCTAAGGAAGTTTGTTAACAAGCTGACTATTCTCCTTTTGATTATGTCCCTATTTAGAGAGTATGTGGGTGTACAAGGTAAAGGGAGACAATCATGCAGCTTTGTCTACTGTCTGAAAAGATGACGTTGACTATTGACAGGGCTTGAAATAAGCTTGGACCTGTTTATGGTTATAAGCTGAGTATATTGTGGCCTCTCTTGAAAAATGGGCAATTTTGGGCACCCACTGGGCCAGTTTCTGAATCCTGCCTAAGTGTTGTATGAATTGATACCTTGGATATATATTATTAGGAACCCTCTCCACACTTTTAAATAAGCTGGAAACTGATTTATACATATGACATCCTTGAAGCATTGGACCACACAGGGCTCCCTGACAAAAATGGTCCCCTGATTTAGTGATGCCATATAGCTTTCATTTATATGGAGAAGTTCTAAAACAAACACCACACAGGAATGTTCATATGTGAGGTAGAATACCCCAATCAATCATATAAAGGAGAGTGATTCAGGGAACATGTGTAAGTGTTCAAGAGCTCCCTTGACCTGCTTTACATACATGTATATAGTTGTGAGGTTACATGAGGACTCTGTGATGCATGGCCTTTGTTTACCACTTAGATCATGAGTTATACTGTAAACAGTTGATGTATTGCATGTTACCATGGCTCCACTTAGTCAGTTTTCTATTGTCTACCCTATCCATCTGGGTGCTTGACGCCATGCACTCATATTTTCCCCTGATCTTGTTACTCGTGTTATTATCGCATTCATGCTTGGAGATCTCCTGCACATGAATCATCTGGATCTATTACACATTTGAGATCATCCATTTTCAGGAGATATGTGGACGAAAAATGTCTATCACTAACTGGCTTACAAAAGTTCTCCTTTAAATATTTTTCCAATCTATGTTTCATCCCCAAGTTGATCTCAAATGTGTTATAGATCCAGATGGTTCATGTCAAGGAGAACTCCAGCCATGATATCGATAATAGCACAAGTTAAAAGATCAGGGGAAAATATCAGTGCATGAAGTCAAGCACCCAGATGGATTGTGTAGACAATGTGCACCTACTAGTGTGTGTGTGTAAAGAAGTGTTTATGAATCCTGTGTTGAATAGGACCCCAGGGTTCTCATTCCCTATGTCCCTGCTGGCCCCTCTTGCCTCTAACTTATTTCCAGCCCTGACTTCTCACAGATTGATGCTGGAAATGACAGACTCATAGCTATAATTTCGATCCCTGTTCTGTCTGTTCTACTGCACTTTTGAACCTGGCTCCGAGAGACCGAGACTGCAGGTAGTAGGAATGCATAGATTATGAAAAATACACACTATTGATCTAGAGAGGAAGCAAGCTACCTGTGGCTGGGTGCTGTACATGTTAAATATTTGTCTCCTCTACTGGGTCTCTATTGATATTGGCTGCCTAGTGTTTGCAAATATGTACTGAAAATACATTTATAAGTATTATGATACCATTTACCAGCTTTACATTGAAGTATCAGATATAAACCTCGTAAAAAGGCTGTATAGAAATTGATCTGTTTGGCTGATATTTGTGTAGTGGGGGAGGTTTATTTTTATGCTGGCAGAGGAGGTTATTATAGGCTTGACTCGGCTGCTCCCAGGTCATGGCAAGGTACTGTTTGGGGTGGAGGGTCTGTGCTAGCCTGGTTCTCAGCCACACCACTATATATACTGGGTGTGAAGTAGGTTTGATGTCTCTCAAACTATAGATGACTGCACAATTTTCATGAATTGCAGTTTGTGTTATCAACGACAGCTCAAGTGTGTCCCCTTTGAGGATTAATTCAGAACTTAAACTGGAGTGAAATCAACTCAGGGTAGATCAGTGAGACTAAGGAGAGAGCATGTTAACACAGCCTTGAAGCAAGTCTAGGTCTATGCGTGCTGCCTGTTCCACCCTATAGGTTTAGGTGAACTATGAGGGGGTACGTACCAACTGCTGTACATAACACAGCAGCTGTACTGCTGTATTGATCATTTCAATACAGAGCAGCTGCTGGGACATCCCAGTACAGGGCTCTCATATGGTTAAATACGAATTACATCCAGGATGGTGCTTAAGAATCTTGTGAACATATAAGTCTCCTTGTCCACTTTTTAGGGAGTTATGGGAGAATACAAGGAATGACAGAAGCTGGCAGATACATTTATTTATTTTTGAGGCCATGAGGTACCTAAAGATAGTTGGTTACAAGTGACTAGGCAGAGTGAGAGTTTTTTTCCCATTATGGGTGCAGTGCAGTTCTAGCCAGATCTTTCCCCACTGTGATCATAAGATCTTCCCGTCAGGCACGACTGCTCAGCTATTCTGTCTGACCCGACTTTTAAAAATGGCTGACAAAGGTGCATGGCACCAGCTCAGGGTGAATTTCCTAGCAGAGAACGTAGTGGAGAAAAGTAGTTCTTAGTGCCTGACTGACTCTGTTCACAGGTTAGCTGAATGGACGAGTGTATAGATACAAACTAGACTAACATGCTGGGGCAATAACAGCAAACATGCAGCAGTAGTGTGGAGACAGTGTGAAGATTCAGGGCTCGAAATGAGGGGGTGCCCCTAACCCAGGCTCCCTTAAAATCTCCTGCAGTTCCTTCAAACTTCTGCAAATATGTATTTGTTTCTATACACAACATCTTTAGGTAGCTTTTGATGATGCAATTAGGCTCCCTGAAATAAACTTGATTTCGAGCCCTGACTGGACTGGACCCTGAGAGAGGATAGCTGATTAGATCCATGTGCTAGCATGCTATCTAGTTATCATTGCCATCTCTGTGTATATGAGAGGTTGGAGACCCTGAGAGGGAGGATAGCTGATCAGATCCATGTGCTAGCATGCTATCTCGTTATCATTGCCATCTCTGTGTATATGGGAGGTTGGAGACCCTGAGAGGGAGGGTAGCTGATCAGATCCATGTGCTAGCATGCTATCTAGTTATCATTGCCATCTCTGTGTATATATGAGAGTTTGGAGACCCTGATAGGGAGGGTAGCTGATCAGATCCATGTGCTAGCATGCTATCTAGTTATCATGGCCATCTCTGTGTATATGAGAGGTTGGAGACCCTGAGAGGGAGGGTAGCTGATCAGATCCATGTGCTAGCATGCTATCTAGTTATCATTGCCATCTCTGTGTATATGAGAGGTTGGAGACCCTGAGAGGGAGGGTAGCTGATCAGATCCATGTGCTAGCATGCTATCTCGTTATCATTGCCATCTCTGTGTATATGGGAGGTTGGAGGCCCTGAGAGAGAGGGTAGCTGATCAGATCCATGTGCTAGCATGCTATCTAGTTATCATTGCCATCTCTGTGTATATGAGAGGTTTGAGGCCCTGAGAGGGAGGGTAGCTGATCAGATCCATGTGCTAGCATGCTATCTAGTTATCACTGCCATCTCTGTGTATATGAGAGGTTGGAGACCCTGAGAGAGAGGGTAGCTGATCAGATCCATGTGCTAGCATGCTATCTAGTTATCACTGCCATCTCTGTGTATATGAGAGGTTGGAGACCCTGAGAGGGAGGGTAGCTGATCAGATCCATGTGCTAGCATGCTATCTAGTTATCATTGCCATCTCTGTGTATATGAGAGGTTGGAGACCATGGGAGAGAGGGTAGCTGATCAGATCTATGTGCTAGCATGCTATCTAGTTATCACTGCTATCTCTGTGTATATGAGAGGTTGAAGACCCTGATAGGGAGGGTAGCTGATCAGATCCATGTGCTAGCATGCTTTCTAATTATCATTGCCATCTCTGTGTATATGAGAGGTTGAAGACCCTTAGAGAGAGGGTAGCTGATCAGATCCATGTGCTAGCATGCTATCTAGTTATCATTGCCATCTCTGTGTATATGAGAGGTTGAAGACCCTGATAGGGAGGGTAGCTGATCAGATCCATGTGCTAGCATGCTTTCTAATTATCATTGCCATCTCTGTGTATATGAGAGGTTGAAGACCCTGGGAGAGAGGGTAGCTGATCAGATCCATGTGCTAGCATGCTATCTAGTTATCATTGCCATCTCTGTGTATATGAGAGGTTGGGTCCGTGGAGAGTTGTAGCTATTAGCAGTATATCAATAATGTAAGTCCTTGCTCCATGTCTGGCGTCAGTCACCCTGCTGCCAAGGCTGTACGGCCATATTTGGGAGATAAGCTGGGCTGGCAATATATCTCCATCTTCCCATCAGCAGTGCGGTGGCAGCGGCAGTGGCTGAGGAGGAAGAGGATTATTTGCCTATGGATTTATGGCCGTAGATCCAGGGCTGTAGAATCAATCAGTGAAACGTGATGAAGGCAAAATGCTGTTGTAGTGTGATTTCTCTTGGTGATTAGGCTCCACACAGATATTACTCATATATGTTTCCAATGAACAGTACAGCAGTTTTACTCCACTGTGCCTTTATAAAAAACTACAAACATAACTAATAAATTAAAACCAGGTTCTTAAGAAATAACAATGAAAAAATGAAATCAAACCTCACAAAGCATCCTTGTATTATATTAAAGTACTTCCATAGAGTGGAGCTATATTTTTGGTATTAAATGGGGAGTCAAGAAGCTGAAAGCCTCAGTCTGGAAAAGGCAATAATCTTCAATTTAGTCGAGCCTGAGTTAGGCAATTTTGCTTGCACACCTGCATACCTATTGCCTCCATATAACTTTGATTTTTCAGAAGTTTTTTAGGACTCAGTTTTACCATTATATTCTCTAAAACACGTCCCAATATTCAGGCTGGTTTTCCAAAATAATAATTATGTTTTGTTTTACCATTTGCTTGCTGTAAGCATGGATGTGATCAGCCAGAGTCCTCAGGTTCAATTCCTGGCTAGGGCATGTGAGAATGTTGCCAGTGACTTGTGGTTAGGCGGTGGTTTTTCGCTGGTACTCCGGTTCCCTCTGCCAGTTACTAATGGCTAGTCACAACAAAAAATGAAATTCCTAATCAGCTAGAGTCAGTCTACCTCTAACAGTATTGACCAATAGCAGAGATGCTGGAAGTGCCTCTTAAGACCTCATGTCCATCATAGCCCAGCGCCACCATTTCCCGTGTAAGCTCCTGGTCTCTGGTTCACTAATTGGCAACCGGAGCCTCATAGATGGAGAAACCATGGAAATGTTGAAAGCGATTGTTTACCACGGTAGCTTTTGTTTATTTCTAACTTTGTCATCGTGACTTGATTGGGGGGAAAGGTAATCCAAGCCGGGAGTATGCAAGAAATGTGGGGTTCACTCGCCTTCCAAGCACATCTCTCACAGTGTAGATCCATCATGTGGGCCCGGGGAGGCAGCAAGTAAGCGGCAGCTAAGTGAGCAAATTGCCCTGATAAGCTTCCAGTAGGCAGAAACAGGTGTCTCCCGGGGAAGCCAGACTTATGCCGACTGCTAATGTAAAGAATAGAGATTAGAGAATCATAGGATGTTAATGATCTGGAATCCAGGAGGCCCAGAGACTGGACGGCAGGAAATTTAGGAATTACTGTTTTGGACAGGCATTTTCAAAAACCTGACTCGGACCCTTGCTGGAGCCTTGAGCCTCTTACTTTTGGAGGGCTACCTTTAAACCAACTTTCAGAGTTTTAATAAATGTTTTAAAGGAGCCCCTAAATGTTTTGATTCAAGTTAAAATTGTCTTGATGCTGTATCTAGATGCTGCAGGGAAATGAGGGTCCTAATTATGAAGTCACCGAGGTATTCTTATTTCTACATATATTTGCAGGGAGCCCAAAGATGCAGAATTTTATATCTATTATATGAATGAAATAAAATAACTCACATACCTTTAGTTAGGACTGACATTGACATCCATTTTTTTTTCGATTCGATCATTGACATTTTATTTTTCGATTCCGATTATTTCGATTCGATTTTGAGAAACTGCACTAATAGAATATTTTCACATGTTCCACACTATTTTTGTGGCTTGGATCCTAAGATTCTCACAATGCAAAGACAATTAAGGTTTTCTCAATACCTTTTTATTGAATACTTGAGTTTCTCTTCAAAATTCTTATCAACGTTGGCTAAAAATGGCGTAAAAGGCTGAAAAAATGTGTTTTCGATTAATTGACATAACAATTCACATAATATTTTTTTCGATTAATTGGAAAAATTATTTCGATCGATCGATACTTGTCGTATCAATGACAGTCCTACCTTTAGTCTCTAGTAGGGTACTAGGTTTGTAGGCAAAATGGAAAGGTATTTAGTGTTAGCAGACCATCTGCATCCTTTTCGCCTACCAATAGCTCATTTGTAAGCTTACCTGGTTTGACCTCATGCAGTAAATCCTGGTTTCAGGTTCTGATGGAGTGTTGGAAATTAACCCATTCCATGCACTGATATCCCGTTCAATACAGTGCTGTGTTTCTAACAGAAGCATATTTGAAAAAGATTTATAGAGCACAACCTTCAACGCTCTGATTTATTTTTCCCATTTTCACCTTATTAGAAATTTGTTTTCATGTTTCCCATCTTCCAGACATTAGTTATATGTGAAACTAGAGGCATGAATGGGTTAAGTTTGATAAGCCTGATTTTAATGGAAAAGGCATTGTGAAGCTAATGCGTTAGAAAGGAAGTCTTAGTTTTAGTATTGGCGAATTCCCTAGGGTATCGATCTTGATTCTTCAAGGAATAATTAATTTGCCAGAAGCGATGCGGGAGAAAAAGCTGGAGTCTTCCCGCTAATCTAGAGCTTTTCATGCGAAGGATGCCGGATGTTGGGAAAGGCTTTGAATTGATCAATCGTAATGCTGGAAGGAATAAGGTCAGTCTGCTCCAGACTACAGGAGAAAAAAGATCTGATAATAAGTAGTATACAGCTATTCATCACATTATTTTCAACCTTTTCTCCAGCAAGGAAGATGCCTCTAGTCCTTTTAACATCACTTATTGAATTGTCTTGGTTCCAGAGTGACTTAGCTGGTGTTGAAGTTCTCATGGGTCTAGTAAGGAATTCAGTTGAGCCTCTGCCAAAGACTGATAAACCTTTCAAAAAAGTGATAATGTCGCAATATAATGATGATTATAATGATAATAATAATAATATTAATAATAATAGTAATGTTAATGGTAGTGCAGGGCCTGAGATTATTGGGTACCAGGAGTCTAGGGCTCCTTTGAATTCTCCTGCGGCTCCCTCAAATTTCTGCAGGGAGCCGAAAGATGTACTTTTCTATACACAAAACCTTTAGAAAGCTTATGAAGATGCAATTGGGCTCCCTGAAAAAAACACACTTAATTTCGACCCTTGAAATTATAATAATAATAATGATAATAAAAACAGCAACAACAACAACAACGATAATGCATGAAGTCCAAGCATTAAGATGCTGGGTGTGTAGATGGTACACCTGTTATACGTTGTGTATAAGATGCAAGTCAGGTGCTGGTGGTGGAGATCAAGAGAAGTCTGACATTTCATGCTCTACCATGGACTGCTGCTCCTGTCTGCGGTGAAGCTAAGGTGCATGATTGATGGGGTGCCCGTGTTTTCCTAGCGAGCCAGTCCTGTAATTGAATCCTGCAAGTATTTATTGTGGAAGTGTTGGATGTAAGGAATAGGAATAAGTATAGGTTTGAATGTGTGTGCGCCTGTGCGTGGGTTTGCATGTGTGCGTGTACACATCGAATCTTACTCAAAATTGACAAATATGGGGTGTCCTTAAAATTTGCAGCTCCCTCTGTAGGCAACCAGAAGAACTAAATCAAGTGTGTAATAGATATGTTTCACCTCAGTAAGGATGATTGTGACATTAAAATGGTTATGTCTATGAAACTGAAAGGAAACAGATTTGGAGCGTCCTGTGTAAATTTAAAGAACTGAGTCAAAATAGTGGCTATGAGGGCTACAATTTTAATGTTATTCATAGTTTCCTTGTTCCTTAAGATATTTATGGCTCCAATATGGTGTGCATGATATGTCTTCTCTTAGCTTATTGTTTATCAAAATTTAATATCCTAATTACAAACTTTGAAAATGGTTTTGTATTTCATAATTTGAAGGATATTTTTGTTTCCAAAGGATCAGCTCTTGATATTCAAACTTGTACAGTTATTTTCTAATTGCTATGTTTGTTTTTATTAGGCCTATTATTCAGGTAGTTAAACTCATTGTTATGGTCTATAAACAAGTTGATTGTGTCAGCAAGTTTTATTGTTGATTGGCATGGTGACAACATGGAGGCTACAAGCAGCCAAGAATAGCTTAATAGCAGGGGTCTGGAATATCTTACTAATCCTGGTCTCCAGTTTCATAATTCATATTTTCATGGTCTGGTTGCATTAATGACTCATGATTGACTTAGCCTGGGATTGCCCGGCACTGTGTTTTAAGCCTCTCGGATCCCGTCTGCTCCATATTGGCGACACAAATAACGACAGATAGCCAGACGGGGCTTTCCAGGGTTGTAATGAGGTAGATGAATGCTGGAGACAAAAACTCAAGGCGCTGCTGGCTGGCGTGCATCTGGGTGAATTCTCTCCCTGCTGACGTCAATAGCTGTAATATTGGCCCCCCTGCATGAGGTTCCCTGCATCTACACAAACACAGCTAACCCAGACACACTCACCCCATACAAAGGTACCATAACAAATGTGATGCTCATGGACTGGTACATTGTGCAGTGTGCCAGAAAATACTCCTGATTCTCATAACTTGACACAGTAGCTTGGAGACCAATGGCCTGCAGACATCATCAGGCACTTATAACTTGTAGAATAAAGTGCATAGATTCCACATGAACACTACCTATACACGTGTCCTGTGGATCTATTATGCAAAGTAGCATAAAATCAAAATATTTGGAGCACTCTTTGTGCTGGTGAACATTTTACCCTCAATTTTTGAAAGATGCTCCAGGTAGAGAAATTTCCTGGCTGCTGAGACTGCTAACTGGATAAATATATTCATGTTATTAGAGTTTCTTTTAAACAAAATGTTTGGTTGTTAAAAGGTTATAATGCTAAATATTGTTAAGTAACATTGCATGATTTTTAATGGATATTGGTAGGGTGCTCACATCAGAAAGATATTCCCCAAATGTTCGGTCATTTTTGTATATTTCAGGGATTAAGGGGTTTACAAATCTGCAAATGCATTATTCATTTGGGTTTACATGTGATCATTATTTCATTATATTTGTTTCACAATGTCGTTCTGGAATGAAAAGGAGAAGGAAGAATGCTGTATGGGTATGCGGTTTGTTTCTTGGTTGCATGTGAATTCAGCTCTTGAATTCAAAGTACTACTATCTGATGATGTCTGAGGCTCCGTTTGAGTTCAGCTATTGGATTTGGCTGTGTAGAGATGTCTGATGATGTTTTGTTTCTGTCTTTCCAGGTCTACCTGATCCATTTGCCAAGATCAGTGTGGATGGATCCGGCCAGTGTCACTCGACAGACACCTGCAAAGGCACACTAGACCCAAAATGGAACCAACACTACGACCTGTAAGTTCATTTATATACATTTTTTTTGTGGTTTATTGATGCATTATCAACTGTCTAACTCCTGTGGATCTAGTTTGTTACAGCTTAAACGTTCTTCTCGTGAGACATTTTTTGGACAGTTGCACATGATTTGAACCAATAAATGTTTAGAGTTTGGCCAAGGCAAATAAAAATGTGCAGCCAGTGACTTCGGGGTTGGTGATGTTTTTTGCCGGATATTCCAATTTCTGCCATATTCGCCACGACTTACTACTGGCTAGTCGCAACTTAGCCATACTTTTGTACTAAAAGTGACAAGAAACTCAACTCAACATTCCAAATTCCTACTCAAGGAGATGAAGCGCTTTGGTGCCGACAGCAATCAGTCAGTGTCTGTGTCTGTCTGTGTGTCTGTCTCGGTGGCCTGAGAGAGTGCAGCGGCTCTGTATTACCGTATTACTGTGGCCTGGTGGTATTGATCTTTGTTGTGTTCCTCTGCTAAGCCTATCGAGTGGAACAAATGTATGTAATGAGTAGAAAACAAACACGGCTTTGTCGTTGTCATCAGCGATGGCTTTGTCGTTGTCGTCGGCGACAGCTCCCTCCAGGTGTAGCAGTATTATAGCCTGCCGTCAAGGGAAATAGGCCAACTGGAATGAATCAACAGCAGCAGCACAATATGCACCCATTACTCCATTAATTCCATTATGCCAACACAGGAACATGCTCAGACAAATGAAAATATTGTGGAAGATCTTTCCATGGAAGAGTTTGCTTACAGTTACTTTACTGTTTTTGAGTTCTGCAAATGTGCAACTATTATAATCTCTTTCTGATGGAATTTTTCAAAAGATATATTTAAGCTAAATTGTTTATTAAAATCCACAGAAAAACTTCCCAGTCATTGTCAAAAAATATTGGTCGGTTCACTACTTGTTATAATCCTCCATAAAATGTATATAAAAAGCAACCTTATGGACCCTCTGATGTACAGTATCAAGTGGAATAGATATGAAACCATGTTTCTGATGAATGAGTTCACCCCATCAAGCCAGAAAATGCCTGTCCATTTTGTAAATATATTCCAAACAAAAGTATCTCTTGTAAGATATTATAAGGGAAAAAAAGTGTTCTTCAGGACCCTAAAGACATCTCTCATGCAAAGAAAAAAATTGTTTACATCTTCAAAACAAAAGCATCTTTTGGACAGTGTGTAAAGGAAAAGGTGTCCTTCATGACCCTAAAACATATAATTCAAAATTTCTTTATTAATTTTTATCATTGCATCATCATTTTTAACATTTCTATTTTTATCATTGTATTTGGAGGGTAATTTTCTGTGTAATTCTGAGCCTGAAGAGCTCATTCACTGGGAGGCAGTATCTATATTACAGTAGTGTCGCTATTGATCTTCATCCGATACCCTGCATGGAGAGAACCTCATTTTCTAAATTGTGATAAAGTATCGATCACTCGCCCAAACTCCTGGCAGATGAACCTGGTAATGGCAAAGGGAAACGTTTTTGGAATGAACCACTGGAAATAGCCTCAGCCTCAGGGGGGCGGGGGGGGGGGGGGTCATCAGGCCAGGCTGGAGCCAGCCTGATCTAAGGGTCGTCTGATATAGAAAGCCATGCTGATCCCAGTGGAAACCTGAACACAAATCAGCAAAAACCTATAATGTTGTCTAGGTACTAAAACCCCTGCTGCAAATACTGCCCGATGTAGGCAGCTTGCTCTGTGTGACTTGCCGGCCCTCCCCAGCTCCAAAGCTGGCAGCACAACTAGCAGCAGGTTTGTTGTAGGGCTCTGCTTTTTCAACCTATTTCAGGGCTCAACATTTTTTTTTTACCTGGGAGCCCAATTGTTTCTTCAAAAGTTAACTTAAGGTGTTTCTCAAAGAATTATGTAAAATAAAAGATATTTTGAAATGCATGGGAGAAAATGGTTTTCCTTTTGTTCCGGACTAACTCAGTTCCATGGGTTAAGAAATAGTAACTTAAAGTGTTATGAGAAAGGGAAGCCCTAAAGTGATTTTTAGACACAAAAAAAGTTTATGGAGCATGCTCAGTATCGTGGCTTACCTATTGATGTAGTTGGGTAGTTTGAGGGGATATTTTCTGCTCCACTAAGTTCACTGCATAACAGCAGCTTCTCCTCCACGTGCAGCGCTGCCTCTTTGAAGTCAGCCACGTACGTCTCCCCAACATCTGCCAGCGCCGCCGCAGCCAGCGCCACACTGCATGTGCACTTGCCAGCATCACGCTTTAACCCCCTCATACCTGTACTGCATAAAACACCCCAGGGTGCACCCTGACGGCCGTGTGGTCTAAGGCATTGACACTGACTGCTAGCTGTCTCACACCACAGCCCGGATTCCAATTGAGGCAGGGGCATGTGAGAAAGTTGCCAGTGACTTGGGGTTAGGCGTTTGCTTTCATTGGTTACTCCTGTTTCCTCCAGCAGTTTAAACTGGCTCATTACGACTTGGCCATAATATAGCAGAAAATGTGATGAAAAATCCAAATTCCGAATTCTAGGTCCCGACTATTTTGGTGGTATCTTTGTAACCTGGGCAATTTCTAAAACAGATTGGGAGAACTCTGATTGACAAGGACCTAACCAACAAATATACTTCAATGAGTTATTTTCATAGTTTAACCCATTAACAGGCCTGACAATTTTGGAATTATTTATCCAACAAAAGCATTTTTTGGCAAATATTTGAAGGAAAAATGTAACTTAGAAGTCAGACAACAAATTTCCTTCATTTTTTGTGACTTTTAGCTTTATTCACAAGTTATTTTCAAAAGTATGAAAGTAGCAGACAATACTTTCTAGAGGAACTGTGAGTGTGAATGGGTTAAAACAGCACTCGCCACAGCTTACCATGGATATATATGCGGGTTATTACATTGAAGTATGTAGGGAATCACCTCACTGTCCTTACAACCCTGGCTGGCATGGCTCCAGTTCCATGTTGTCTGTCTGGACACTTGTTATTTGTCGAATAGCTAAGCCTATTTGAAATAATCTCCTATGTGGGAGGATTATAACTTTAGTTCTCCATAAGCTTGGCCTACTGCCAAAAATTGTTATAGCATATGGCAAAAGAATGAAAATAATTTGAGATATGCAAAATTATATATTTTTGACAGTAACAAGCAAGTAAAAGCACAATTTAACTTTGGGTATAGTTATGTTTTTACCTCAGAGATTAATTAAGAGAGAAAAGCCAATTCTACTCTAGACAGCTGTGGAGAAGGAGGAGGAGGAGGGAGACTAGGGGCAGTAGCTGGACAAGCTCCAAGGAACACTGCAAGTGTAAAACTAATAGTTCATAATAATAATAATAATAATCTTTATTTAAAGAGGGTAACTCAGTCCAATGGTAAGGATCTTCCCTGAGGCCCTCTGGCATGTTTACAAGTAGTCTGAGGGCCCCAGGGTTACAAAGTAGTACAGTACATTGCTTTTAGGTATCGAGACTTGAAGGAAGGTAGAGATGGTGCACATCTGATTGCTTCAGTTAAGCCATTCCAAACTTTGGGCCCTGAGTATGAAATACATTTTTGGCCAATTGATTTATTACATTTTGGAAGAGCTAATAGTGAGGAGGTTGCATTTCGAGTACCATAGCTGTGGTTTTCTTGTGTGTATGAGAAAAGTTTGTTCATATAATGGGGGTTTAACTCATTAAGGCTTTTGTATACAGTGACAGACTGTTGGTATTCCACATATTTAGGAAAAGGGAGCCATTTAAGCTTTTTGAATAGATCAGAAGATGGAATTGACAAATCGGCATCTAGTATTAAGCGGGCTGCCCGCTTTTGTAATTTGGTTACCCTGTTTTGTTGATTTGCCGGACAGTTTCCCCACACTGAACAACAGTAATTTAAGTGTGGTAAAATATAGCAGTTATAAAATAACAACCTCTCTTTAACTGGGAGGTTCTTTTTTATTTCTTTTAAAGTATGCAGGTTGAAAATGATCTTTTTGCAGGTTTTGTCAACTTGCTCTGTCCAGCATAAAGATTCATCTATTGTTACCCCAAGAACCTTTTCACTTTTTGAATTTTCTAAATAATCGTCATCAATTTTGATTTTAAGGGTACTGTCTAAATTCATTCTTTTCTGTCTTGTGCACAGAAGCATAGATTTTGTTTTAGCTTTGTTGATAAACATTCTGTTTTTTGTGCACCAATCTGTAACTTTCTTCAAGTCTTGATTCAAGTTCATCTCAATTTCTGCCACAGTATTACCTACAGTATAAAAGGATGAATCATCTGCATAAAGACTATTCTTATTATCTACACTACTATCATGCATAACATATCATTGATAAAGATAATGAATAATAGTGGCCCTAGGATTGACCCTTGTGGGACACCTGCTGTGATTTCTTTAAAATCAGAAACGCAACCATTTAAACTTACTTTCTGTTTACGGTTGCTGAGATAAGAGGAAAACCATTTCACAGAATTTTCACTTAGTCCATATAGACCCAGTTTCTTTACCAGAATGCTGTGGTCAACAACATCAAATGCTTTCTGAAGATCTAGAAAGATTGTGCCCACTAATTGGTTATCATCAATTGCTTTCAGCCAAGTGTCAATCATTTGTAGCAGGGCTGCTTCACAGGAATGTTGAGGGCGGAATCCAGATTGGTATTCATATAATAGATTGTGTTCTGATAGATGTTTATATATTTGGTCATGAACATGCCTTTCAATGATTTTGGACAAAACTGATAGGATAGATATAGGCCGGTAGTTATAAGGGTCATCTGTTAAACCAGATTTGTGTAATGGTAGTACTCTGGCTTCCTTCCATTTATCCGGGAATATACCTGTATTGATACTTTGATTTATTATATGGGTAAGAGGCTCAGTTATAACACACATTCCTTCCTTTAAAAATGATATTCCTATATCATCAAGACCTTTCGCCTTCTTCTCATCTAGGTTTTCATATAGTTAGTATGTCACTTATTTTTGACATTTAGCGATCCCCCCCCCCCTCACACCCCTAACAACTACCAGAAAAGGAATCAAAGCAGGATTATCTATTTGTGTATAGAATCTTCACAATATTATTATCGTGGCTGGAAGTTGAAGGGACTGAAATATCTCAAGTTTATGTTGCTAGAGCTCAATTTCTAAGAAAAAACGTTATTTAAGAAAACAAAGAAACTGCTGCATCTCTTTAGTTTCCTTGTTGCTTAAATAAGGGGATAGAGGTTACCATCCTATTACTCCATTGATGAGCTCTCCAAATAGGGGTTATTTGGGTAAATTGAAGTTGAAAAGAAACCTAAGCACAGTTAATATATTTTCATGAAAGAGATTTCATTTCAGTAATTTCTCTCTGGCAACAATATTACTGATTTATTGTACTCTATTGAAGATATGCTTATTTGGGTGAATAAGGGATATTAAAGCGAAACCTTAAGTATAGTTTGTTTGCGTGATCAAAAAGTTATGGTTTTTCCTTTCTCTATGACTACAATAGTATATTGATTAGATACATTTTGTCCATTCCAATGCCAAGTACATGATGTTTTTAGCTTTATTGATGATGCAGTGTTAAATAAAGCTAATTTATTAATTATCAAAATGGAATATTTCATTCTCAAGGACTGATAGCACAGTAGTTTATTGATGTGTTTTCTGTATCATTTACTAGACTGTACTAGTAGATCTACTCTCCCAAATTGTTAATATGGGTACTTGCCTTTTATTAGAGGCACGGTAGCTGAGTGTTAAGTAAAGCTTATTTATTAAGGGATATATCATTCTGCGGGGCTAGTAGGGTAATAGTACAGTAGTATATTGATCTGTTCTGCTTCATCCATCAGGCCCTGGCTGTGGGGGGGTTTGTAGTTTACTATACATTGCTTGGGGAGAACAAGCCATCTCTAATTCATGACTGCGAGCAATCAATCTCAATTAGGCCACTTTAGCTTAACAGTTCTCTGCAGATTGAAATCTGATCCTGCTCGATATCTAGCTGCTTTTATTCTGAAGGTTGGAGAGGGAATTTAGTCTACTTTCCAGCAATAGTACTGTGTATACCTGCAGAACCTCTCATATAGTAATGTTGAGAAAGAGATACAAATATACTCCAAATAAGTGTAAAACTGTAAGTATCATTTTTTCAAAAACTAAAGGCTTTTCTAAGCTACAGGATTTTATTGTACAAATTTTTTCTCTTAGCTGCTTTTTATAAGGGTTCCCCTATGGTATATTTAAGGTTATAGAACGGGAACTTGATAAGATCCCAAATATCATTATTAAATGGGATAAAAGTATTTTATTTAAGATCTATAATCTGGGTACTGCTTAATGGTATAAGATTGGCTTACCTGCTACCAGGATGTCTCTTTGCAAAGGCAATTTGCTATTTATAAGGGACATTTATAAAGCTGACAGTGCTAGGTTTGACATAAGGCCTTAAAAAAAGTTGTTTGTTTCCTGTAACCCTACCCTAACAAGTTTTTATCCAGATAAATCCAAACCCTTAAGATTTTTCTGCCCTTCCAACTCCCAATCAACATAAAACATGCATAAAACACACATTTTTAAACAAAAAAATAATGTAAAAAAAACCTATCTACCCTATATTTTTCCGGACCATTTCAGGAAACAAACAAAAAAAATTTCTAGGCCTAATTAGGTCTTGGGGAAGCTGGCAGTAACGTTGAAGATATTGTTAAGATATCATATTTGGTCAAAAATAGTGAAATTCTAAAGTATCGCAAAAGGTTTATAGGTGCCAGGTATATCTTTAATTAGTAATTGGAAGAGCATTAAAAATAGGAGGTAGAATTTTTTTTTTTTTTCAAAACTGAATAAGTGTTATTGTGCAATTTGATAAGTAAAGCATTATCTGGTGGTATAATTGCTAATAAACAATTCATTCTATAAAACTTAGGCAAAAGTTGGGGGTAAATTATTAACTTCTTACTACCTTATCAGTTAGGTTCACTGATTTTCTTAATGTATACCAGCTCAAATTCTTAACTGGTTCTATGGTGTAATGGTTAGCACTCAGGACTCTGAATCCTGCGATCCGAGTTCAAATCTCGGTAGAACCTAAAACTTTTTTTTCAGTTTCCTATTTTACAATAATAACAAGATTTTCTGACTTTTTCTTTTTATAATCACTCCCATTTTAAAAGTAATGAATAAAAATAATTGTGTACACTTATTTTTTGCTCATTTAAATATTATTTTATGTATATTGTTACAGAGCTCGTTTCATATACTAGCCTTACACTGATAGACAGGAGCTGTCCTGTATGTCTTATGACACCCGCCTTGTTGAAATTTCAAAATAAAAAGCAGCAACCTAGTAGTTTTCAAAGCCCCTTCCTCAGTGTTTAACTGAAAAGCGATGCTATAGCTGACTATGGTGGGAGAAGTGTTGTTGTTGTTGTTTACCAAGTAATTTGTTGTGAACTTAAATACAAAATACCATTTCTGAGTTCATAGTCCTATATGGATACGTACGCATTTATGAACTGCATAAGTGCTTGCTGATCGTTGTACACCTGAATTAATGCACTTACATTTTCATGTCACTAAGTGATATCTCTTCTTAAATTAGTAGTGAACCATTAAATCTAATATATTTATTTGAACAATGGTATGTTCTAAAATTAGTGTTGTATATGTGTATGAACTATGACTTCTGATAAGGCTGAGGTTAGTTACCCTAAGTTGTGTTGTATTGACTTATAAAGTAACAAGTTAGCAATTTGACTTGATTAATACATTTATTGATAGGTATATAACAAATTTTATGGGTATTATTTCTGTATTTATACCTTATTACTCTAATACAATATATTGTGACTTGGTATAGGATGGGATTGTCATAGCTGAGATAAGGGAAATTAGACAAAGAATCTTTTAAGAATAACTCAATATTGAACGGAAGGGTTCATATATGAAAACAGGGCTCCTTTTTGGTCAAGCAGAGTATAGTTTGAGTGAAGTTTTATTTCTTGTACCACGTTATGTGTGTGGAACAGGTTTAAACAAACCCTTGAAATACCCTTTTTGTGAGCTCGCTATTTATAGTGATTTTGGTTATTTATAAAAAAAAAAGGGCTGCACATGTTTATGAGCTTACACAAGCTTGATTTCATAATTTGCCATGCACTACCCCGCCCCCCCCCCCCCCCCCCCCCCCCCCCCCTCCCAGTAGACAATTATGACAAAATGGATCAGTCAGCTCATTGAGGGAGGATTTTCGTCATGAGTTTAGCGTAGATTGGTCTGAGTATCTGTCTGAGTATCTGTCTGTCTGTGCGTCGCCAGTGGGGGAGGACTGATTGGGCTGAAATGGCCCTGTTTTATTGATTGGCGGGTTTAACCAGCTAGATGACAAGAGATCACTTAATGGAAGCCAATTTCCTGCCCACACAAAGGACTGCACTTGTTTTATGGAGCAAAAACTCAGCCCAAACGCAAAAACAATATGCCAGATAATGAGATTGCCAAGCCCAAGTGAATAGAGACTTGATGGCATTATGTCTCCTATCAAGATTCCAATGATATTCTTAGTCGTTTTATCTCTTAGCAATCAAATTTCAAACAATTCAAAATATTTTGTTATGTAGTTAGATACCTGGGGGTATACTGCTAAGGGTAATTATGTATGAAGTTTGAATTAATTAGGTACTGTACTGTATTCAGGATCAGAATCGAGAATCATATACATGTCTTTCAATGCTTTCTTTTCTTTTTTCCAGATATATCGGCCAAAAGGATTCTATCACAATAAGCGTGTGGAATCATCGGAAAATACACAAGAAACAAGGAGCAGGATTTTTAGGATGTGTTAGAATTATGTCTAATGCTATACAAAGGCTAAAAGATACAGGATGTAAGTAAAGTTTTTTATCTTTTGACCCATTCATGTTCGAACTACCTAAGGTTGCCGAACAATTTTTATTTCTTTTTTACCAGAGCATTTCTAGGAAATTGAAAGGAGAAATTATGTTTGCCATCGCATGCCAACAAGTCACTTGATCGGCATGTAGGTTGATTGTAGTATTGAAAGTGGCCTAGTGGCGCCACCTAGTAAAATTCTGAACTCCTGCAAGTTGCATTGGTTCTGCAGATCAACAAGTTGCTTTTTTCAACTGACTGGGACTTGAAACCAAAGCATGGTTATCTTATGATAGTGTTCACACAATAGGATAATCATGACAAGAAGTTGGAAGGATAAGAATATTTCTAGTTTCAGGAGCTGGCACCTACATTCAAAATAAAAAATACTCACTTTGCAACATTATAGATATCATCTAATATTTTATGAATGCACTGAGTATGCACAGACCCATTCACTGGAATGGAACTATATGTTATCAAATTTGAAAATCGACATGTGAAAATGGCTCCATTTCAAAATGAGGTATTCTATACAGTTTATCTGTGCCTGGATAAAAAGGTCTCTGAATCGTTCACTAGGCTATTATGATTCATGGCAGGACATATTTGCCAGTCATTTTTGATATGTTTTCATTGCATTCCTGCAAGTCGACAATGGCGTAGCCTGATCGATAGCTTTGAAGATTTGGCATGCGTTCAGCCAGTTAGTCGTGATAAAACAGCCATGCTGGCTAATGTGACTAGACTAGCTGCGAGTCACTAGCACTGGGAAATGCTAGTTGTTAGGATCTCTCTCTGGTCAGGGTAATGCCACCCAAGATTAGTTCTCTTTTTACCCCCTAGGTGGAGCTAGAAGAGTTGCTATGGATGCATGATAGTCTGTACCCCATTAGAATTTTCTCTTTCATCTATCATTTACATGAATTACCAGTGGCATTATTTTATTATGATTTATGAGGCTCATAGGTTTCAGCCTGAGAACCAGGCTAGTGACAGACCTTCCTTGAGACTAGATTGGGCCCCTCATTCTAAGCTAGTGTTTCTTTGCTGCCTTGTTGATTGGGTTCCAAACTTGAAACAAGCAGTAGACAAATGACAACACCATTGAAACAAATCTGCAAAGGTGTACTGTTATCCTTTCTTGCTGCAGCTGTGATAGGTAAAAGGGGGGCTATTTGTTTCAGGGTTTGTTTGATATGATGCTTTTGCAGCCCTGGCAGCTCGTGTTTACTATGTAAAATTATTGCCGACTTGAAATAAAGATTATGTATCTATCTATATATCTTTATTTAGAATTGGCCGGTACTTGTATGTTCAAACATGATCCTCCAAATAGGATGTGGTAGAGGTGTTTTAGTAACCTAAACATCCTCTGGTGTGGGAGACACATAATGGAAGACACACAGACTCCAGTATCAGTGCTGTTCAGAATTTTCTCAGCCAGAATCAGAGAGATGTTAAAATTCGGAAAATTTCCTTCGTTCCAGTGAGCTCCATGAAAAACTATAGCTGATAGTGCTTGAAGTCCTTGCATTATCTCGAGTGTCCTTACTGCTATCAGTTTTTTGCCCTAGTCTCTCTGGATAAATTGTTATGATTAATCTGCAGCATATCATTTTATGATATACAGACCTGGCTGATGAGGGTGGCTGGTAAAGCCTCAGAACAGTGGTAGGGAGGATGACTGGAAACTTATGTATGGACCCAAGCTAGGTATTGGATATTAGATGATTACAGAAGGCAGAGGTGCACAGTTGAAGTAACAGATTCTCCATCCACAAGATATTGATGTACCCTGCCCTTTGTTGAAGTAATAACAAGCTATATTGTTGCCTTAATTGCTAAGAAACAATGGTTGTGATTTGTAAAGGGAAGGGTCTGACGGCCGCTAGTTTCTCCTACAAGATCAGAGGATTTATGTGTGTAGAACACTTACTGAAGACTAGGTTTCCTTGTGATATATCACAGCAGATGGTTATTTGAGGATGGGACATAGGGCAGTATATTTTACAATATGATGATATGTGTGACGTAGGTTTTCTGGGAAAAGGGAAGTAAAATATTTAGCTGGGGGTAAGTTGGGGTAGAAACTGATCTTATAGGCTATGTATGCATAGGGTTATGCTGAAATATATACCCAGGGTAGGTCATATTTTTTATTCTAGGTTTAGGTAACATATTAAGGTGAAAGGTAACTTGGAGGAGAGGGGAGGGTGGGGAAGGAAAAGTAAAAGACATGCAGAAATATATTTCCAGCGCTAAGCCGGCACAGTAGCTCAATGGTAATTCCACTGTACATTATAATAGTGAAGGCTTGATATGTCAGACCAGAGAGACGTTCACACTGTTGGTTGTATTCAGTATGTATGTAGTTGGCTGGCTTGGACTGTGCTGCTGGTACAGTGAGGCAGTCACAGTGCAGCAGACTGAGTAAGATTGATGAGGGTAGGTGGCTGGCTATAATATGGGAGGAGTAGGACTCTGTGTGGTTCCACCAAGATGGCACTGGAGGCATGTAATTGGCCGACTGGGTCAGGTAGTGTTTCCTTCTTCCAAGTTTAAACCCATTCACACCCAATCGCCACTGATGGTTTGACAATCTCATTATTTTCTTTACTAAACAAAGATTAGGAATTGGGGGGGGGGGGGGGGATGAGTTGATAGGAATCATATCTTTCAGATAGGTTCATTGTAAGATATGTTTGGACCATCTTGGAGCACTGAGTAGATATGGATCAAATGAATATTAAGCATTCTGATTAGAACTACACATGACAGTAGAGAGTAGTGGAGAGGAGGGAATCAGCACACAGCCAGTCATGCCAGGGTACAGGCTGCCTGTGAGGGCATGATGTAATTGTTTATTTATTACATGGCATATGTAGTTAACATGATGACTGACTGGCCTAGCTCACAGTTCTCTAGGTCAGTGGGTGGGAGGGAGGCACCGTCTGGACGGTCTGGTCCCTCCTGCAGCCATGCCCAATGGCATGCATGTATATTACAGGGGGCATGGGGTAGGAATGGCAAAATGGGGTGGGGGGACAGACACAGGAGGTGTCATAAGGGCATTTTTCTTGTGCTGGAGGATTGATACCTTAGTCCTGAACATAGGAATAACTTGTTGACATGCCTATATGAGAAGTTATGTTTGCAGTTGACTATCCAAATGTGTGTTAAATGTTATAAACGTTTATTTCTCATTTCACATTTATATTCAAAAAGCTTGCTATAGGGCAATTCATTTTTCACAAAAATTAATGTGTAATTTTGTATCACTTATTGTCTTAGGACCAGTGTATACTACCAGCTCAATTCTTGTTGCTGTGTGTATGTGTGGGGGTGGTAGGTTCGGGTGTTCAGTTTCCGCAAGAGTCATTTGGCATGGTTACTGGGTGTCAGTGCACTGCAGGGAATAGAGGACTCTATGGGTGACCTGGGAGGAGTGAGATCTGTGTCAGAATAGGCGGCTGGCCGGACATGAGACACCATGAGTGAGGAAACTGACTGCCCTCCTCTAGCCGAACTCTGGTGGGGACCGGACAACTCCCCAGAGAGCAGCAGGGCTGATAACGAAGATGACAGGACAAGTTCGGCTCTCTCCCCTAGCCAAGATGTAGACAGGGTTATGTGGTGGTATTCAGGACAGTAGGATGTTTAGATAGAGGGGGCGAAGGGCAGGAAGCACATTGAGTCTGTCAGGCAGGTCCTGGCTCAAACAGACCACAGAGTAAAACATACTGGCTTCTTCTGGGATGGAAAATAGTGTGTTGGTCCTTTTTTTCCTCAAGTATAAGATGGGGTAAATAACTATTCAAAGCGTGACCTTATCTTGACTGAAAAAGTACTTCAAGTATATTGATGTTTTGATGTTCACCCCCTCTCATCCCCTTAATTACTTCCCATCATGTTGTGGGTATGCACAGTTATAAGGTATGGTCTTAGCCCAGCTATGTTGTTGCTTCATGGGGAATATGCTAGTAAAGATTGTGGGAGATTGATGAAGGGGGGAGTTTCTACCAGGGTGAGGGGGTACTGTGATGGTGTCAAGAAGCAGGGACTTAGCCAGGACCCGTCTTACCTGTCTTTTGGACAGGTAGTTTCCTAAAAACCTCCTGTTTGGACAGGCAAAAATTTCTATGGTGATTTTTCAATTTTGACTTTTGGGGTGTAATAACTAAATATTTTCCAACCAAAGCATCTTCTAGGACATAGCTGAAGTGTAAATTGTCCTTTTTGACACACTAAGCTATTAAATGTAGCTGGTATAAGGATTTGAAGTAGATAAGTAGCTAAATCTGGACGGGCACAAATTTTGAAATTGCTGTTTTGGACAGGCATTTTTGAAATCCTGGCTAAGACCCTGTCAAGAAGGTACCTCCTCTGCAGAGGAAACTCTTGTCTCATGATAAATTGTTTTTGAGGAGGAGCATGTTAGTAAGGATCCTAGGAGGTACATGAAGGGAGGGGGGAGGAACTCTCTGCCAGGAGGGGGTAGGGGGGGGGGGGGGTGAAGGAGGGGGGCTATTGGGCTGTGATCATAGGTCAGTATCATCTTCCCTGCAGCAGCAAGGATACTCTCCTTGTGGTTTCACAGCACTGGTTACACTGCCAGATGCGGTAGATAAGAGCTGTTCTGTTCGCAGACACTGTTTGGTGGGCTCAGATGAGAGATAAGGGGCAAAGAGGAATCCTAGCATAACCACCTTCTACCCACCAGGGGGCAGGATCAGAGGAAGGGGGGGGGGGGGAGCAGAGAGAAGATGCACTGATAGTGGAGGAAGTAGATATGCAATCTCTATGTTATGCCTCCCTGCAGTGCTCAGGAAAAAAGACTATCTATTTTAGGTACATCTTTCTGTTGTAGGTATCTCTGGGAAGGTATTTGAAGGAAAAATGTTATTCATAAGGCCTAAAAAAAAAGATGTTTGGTTCCTATTACGCTACCCTACCTAGTTTCTGTCCCCTACCCTAAAGATTTTTTGGCAATCCCACTGAGAAATGAACTTTTCCTACCCAAAAGTAGCCTTGCCGTCCTAAATATCAATTCTCCAACCATTAAATTATCAATTTCTGGATGTACAGAAGTACTATTACTTCATATAAAGACAATTACAACACGGCAAACTTTTATTAAGCCATCCAACTCCAGGGAATCTTGTGAGTTAAAGAATAAAAATAATTTAAAAAAAAAGAAATCCCTACCTACCCTATCTATATTCTTTTAGGATGTAATAGGAACCAAACACTTTTTTTTTTGGCCTAACCCAATCGACATATGATTTGTACAAAATTTCTTTGTTTCCTTCATAAGTATTGTTACATACCTAGGCACCATTCCAGGAGAAATGCGAACATAGATGGATTAGGTGCATGGGCTGGTTGCTGAAAGCAAGAGATTGGAAAAAGATAGGTTTAACTAACTGTGTGACCTGGAAAATTTAAATAGAATAAATGGCTTTAAACGGGTACATTACAAATTGGAAATTGTAAGAAAAGATGTAGTTGACAAAGCCTCCTCCATACATGGGAGTATTGAGATTGCTAAAAATGTTTTTAATTGGCTACATTAGACCCTGTAAGCCAGAAAAATGGCTTTAACTGGGGAAAACAGAAAGCAGGAACAGTTTAAGTTATCCTAGCCCCCCTCCCCTGTGTGGGGTATTGAGATGGGCTGATAGGGAGGGATGTGTGAGGGCAGTAGACCTGATCCAGGAGACAGGTTGATGGGGTCTGTAACACAGTGTGACTGGCCAGCCTGCTGAGGCCTGCTGGGGGAGCAGACTCATAACATAATAACTGACACCTCTTACATAACTCTCCAAGCTCACTCATATCATATCCACTGAGATCAACCAGGCCAGCCAAGAAAACTCATCAAGAAAAACATGCTTGTATTTCCACTGAGAACCAGCTACTCTGGTCAAGTTTTTGTGGACGTGGTAGCACTTAGTTATGATAATTATAGTGCACAATGTGTTCAGTAGAATATTATTGGCTGTCAGACTTGAAGGCTGGAGTTTTGTGCTTATCATTGCAATCCAACTTCCCTAAAAATCAATTGTTTCTGTTCTTGGTAAGGAACTTTTCTTTCCATGGAAATTATATGGAGAGACTTTTCCGTGGCCCTAGTTTTGTATCACTTGTTTTACATAAGACCTCACTCATGAAAGCAATGAAAACACAAAAAAACACAATAACAACAACAAATCATGTGATTGATGAAGAATGGTAAAGATGCAATATGTGAGGTGAGGAATAATACTGAGGATGGATGTGAAAGTTTTCTCACACTATTGGTACTCCTACGAATATCCTGTGACATGGTATGAAGTGATTATTTATGTTGCTCAGTGAGGCAGTAAAGCTATGGCAACAATTCTTACATCTGGGACACCTTATACCGTTCATCCTATGAATGCCCTGGTGGTATAATCCATATGGATGGAAATGTATTTATAGTAAAAACTATTTTGAAATTGATTTGTGGATATTCTTTTACTCATGCAAAAGTATACTTTTGCTATATTTTGAGTACACTCAAAATGAAAGGTATGTTACAACTTCACCCTGGCTTTGCAGTAGGCTTTCATTATCAGCCATGTAGTTCTTGCCTTGATACACATATCCTAGAATACAACGTATCCTAAAGTTGGTTTCCCCCTTTCTCTCAGGGGGGAGCAGTTTTGGCAATAAAGGTAACAAGTACATCCCATATAGGGGCAGATTCTAACAATACTAAATACTGAGAAAGAGGGGTTGAACTACAAAAATTGCATGATTGTTTGTGCTCCTGCCCCAGACTTGCTGTACTATGTGTGGTGGGGCATGTTATCCACAACCCTCACTTCACCCAACCTTGGCTCTGTGTGCATTGGTAGGGGGGAGGGGGGGGGGGGGGTGGATCTGTGAAAACCCATTTATGCTTGGAATGTCCCTGAAACCTCCTGAACATTAGGTCTTCTCTTACTGACTTCTAAAATGAATACTTGAAGGGTGAATGTAGAACATAATCAAACCAACAGCTTTGTCAAATATTTTGTGAATATTTTGTTAGATCTCCCGGCATGACGTATTGTGCAGTGTTTGTTTGTAACTATATCCTGTGCCCTCCCCATGGTGGGTGTGCTGAACCTGGGCAGCCAACTGGAGCTCACAGTTGTGAAACTGTCAAGTAAAACATGGATGAGCTATGTGTGGGCAGACAGCAGGCTGTGCTGCGGGAGGAGGAGGAGGGAGGGGGAGATATGAAGCATGGCTGTGGGTCCTCCTCACTGACTGACTCTGGCTGGATGATGAGTGGGGCACCATACTGACTTACTTAACTCATTCGCGCCTATACAGGAGATCTCATGTTGTCTGGACCTGTGATATTTATGGAAATAACTTTGTAGCTACAAATGAATTCACAAAATGTTTGAAGGGGAGTTTTTGGATGGATGAAAATCTACGTTTTCCCTTTAAATCTTACCTTTGAATGCTTTGGTCACTAAGATATTCCCAAACTGGTCAGGATGCTTTGGGCACACATGTGTTAACTGGCCAGGCAGATTCTCAAGGCTGTCTGGAGGATGGAATAACCAAACCTACTTTAGCCAGGCTTGAGTTATGGCTGAGTAGTAGCACCTTTTCAAGGTTACACAAGCTCTGGCCTTAAAATGGCCACGATAAATAAATGGGCCCCCAAGCCTAGCAAGGTTATTCAGCTGAAATATCTGTTGCCTGGCTTGCAACTGCTGTTTTGAGTATGGAATAATCATAGCCAGGTTTGAAATATGGTAGAGTAGTAGCACCTTCTCAAGGTTGTATGACTTTTAGGCTAAAAACGGCCAGAATAAATGATCTCCTAAGCCAGGGGAGGTTATGTGGCTTAGATATCTTTTGTTGGGCTTGTTATTGCTACCAGAAGGATCGAATAATATTAATGCTTGGAATATGGTGGAACAGTTGGAGCTTTTCAAGATCATATGACTTTTGGATTCACCACAGAAAATAACTGCTCCCTAAAGCCATGTGAGGTCACCTGGTTTTGAACATGTCTTTTGTCATGTTTAACTATTTTGGTTATACCTCTAGACAATTGTTTTAAAAGAGCAATTTTCCTAAAACAGGTGAAGGAGAGATGTTCTTAGATACAACTCTAAATATTTTGCAAATTCAAGCCTAATCCAGAGTTTTTTGCAAATATGCTGTATTTTTTCTGTCATTTTCTGATATCAGGCACCAAGTGGTCAAGCAGGCCAGAGTGACCAAATAGCTCACATTTATCTCACCAGGTGAATGGAGGACTCAGTTTGAGTATGAATTGGCCAGAGGTAGGAGGACCATATGGTGCCATCTATCTGTCATATCTGTTACTACACCACACTCAGGTTAGTCAGAAGGGTATGGTGATGTTTCCGTGACTAGTGTAAAGTGAGCTGAGCAGTGGGGTATGGTGACATTCTAACACAGCACCACATATTTCCTTGAGGCAGCTCATGGATGAACTCCCTGCAGAACTGTGAGTATGCACAGTATGTACAGTGCTGTAAGATGGGTTTGTGAAGTACATGTGTACTGTGTACTGCTAGCAAAGATCCTCCAGGGTGAGGCTGTTCAGACCCTTTCTATGTTTATGTGAACATATGGATCAAACCTGCTAAGGAATTCACTAAGATGTGTACTTCTTATATTGTGTAGTAAAGGTTGTGTTTTTTTGTTGGGGGTGGGGACTTTGGGCAGGTGATCTCTGAACAGGTGTTCTCACGTGCAGGTTGACTCATGAATTATAGATGTTATTTACTAAATTACTTCATTGTTTTTGAAGAGAAATATGAACTTTTGTATTTTTCTTATCATGAGATAAATATAATTGTTATACCTCACCCTATATTAAGGGTCATTACATAATTCACCCTATCTATCAGAAAAGGTGGAATAATAGCACAAGCAGGTGAATGATTTTGCCAGTCAATAATCTGCCCTATTCCATGTTTTGATGGTGGCAGGGTGCTTTTGATTCATAAAACAGGATAAAAATTGTGGTGGGCCAGGTGACAACTAACTATCAATAAAATTAAAATAACTATGATATACGCTTGCCGAAACATTTATCAGGTGGTTAAAAGAGTTCTTCAATGAATATGGCGACTTGAATAATAGATTTAAGTATACTATATGGTGCACTGGTGCATCTATTCATCTGACCGGTTTATCAAATGAATGCAGTTTTTGCTGTGCTCTGCATAAACAGATACATGCAGCTGGCATAGATGGTTATTGCTGTTTTATTTGCTTGTGGGGTCCCAACTCAAGGAAAAAAGGTACAGATCCATAACAGGACTAGTTGTTCAATATGAATCTCTTGATTTTTTTTTTGAGGCCAGGATATTTTCAATGAAATTTTGATGGAGTAGTGAGCGATAATAGAGAGAATTTTCATTCAAAAGATTGTGTGCAGTCAGCTTGGAGCACAGCATATTTTCAAAATGTCTCGGTTTGGCAGTGGTACCAAGGAAGATATTCAAGATAAACATGACCAAAAAGACACAAAATCAGTTAATCATTCCGTTAAGGTTGTGAATATGTGAGGGAGTACTGCAGGGAGAAAGGCAGCAATGTTGAGTTTGAGAAGTTGGATCCAAAGAAGTTAGATGAGCTATTGGAGTTATTCTATGTTGATCTCAGGAAGAAAGATGGCGAACTGTACAAGTCTAGTGCATTGAGCCTTCATATTAAAGTGATTATGGTATAATTGAAGTAAGCCGTAGATGAAAAACTATGATATTCATACATTTTGTTATTACCCTTAATTCATTGAAATATTGAAATCAGTTCTGGTCTTGTATTATAATTTTGCCCCATGTTATAAAATGTTCGGTATAACAAAACAGTTATTGCCTGGCTTGTTGGTGGATAGTGCAGATTATCACCCCTCGAAGGAATTATTTCCGTCGAGCGTTGCCCTCGGGAAATAATTCCTTCTCGGGGTGATAATCTGCACTATCCACCAACAAGCCAGGCAATAACTGTTTAATATCTCATTTCATGTGGAAATACAAACAAGCAGTTTTGTACTTTTGTTCAATTTGGCAGTAGCTGATCTCAAGTGAATGATGTCTGTGGTTGATGATTATGATACTTAATTTGTGTAGTAAAGGTTGTGCTAGTCTTCAGGTCATCTCATACTCATCACAGAGATGAGCGCTAGGAAGAGGATGAGGAAGAGGATGGACTGGAGACAGAGTGCTAATTACAGGTAGACTACTGTCTGTCTGGCATGACTCATGTGTTAACAGGTGAACTGGACACATGCCCAGGACAGGACTTGCTGGATAAGACGCCTGAACATTATACAACCTGCAGGCTTATTAACCCATTTGTGCTTGGAGATTTACTTAAATGAGTTTTTTCTGGACCTGTCACACTTTTAAAAATAACTTTAGAATGAAGCATAGATTTGGAATATATTTCAAGGAGAGTTTTATAAGGAGTTCTGATGAACAATCCATCAAATAATTTCAAATGCTTTTCTTAGAGAGATTTCTCCAGAATTGTCAGGTGGTTTTGGGTGCTTCATGTGTGAATTGGTTAAGACACAGCAGGAAAGCGTACAAATCATCTTTCCAAAAGTATCTTTTTTGGGACTACTTTTTTCGAGAGGAGCTCCAAGCATGAATGGGTTACAGCGTTCTCCTAATCCAATGCTGAGTGTGAATATTGCTTTGAAATAGATTTCATTATGACTGAGTCATTCATTCACTTATATCTGTTTCATTGTTTTGACTATCAGATCTGCAGCTTCCTGATGTAATTGAATCCCCTGTGTTATAAGAGGAAGTGTTGTGTTATGGGTTGAAGCTAGCAGCCTATTGTAAGTCATAATGGTGTTATCACTACAGAGGGCTTGCTGCCGAGTCCAGGATCTCTGTGTATGACAAATCCTGCCAACCTCACTGCCACACAGACAGACAGACAGACAGAGATGGATATCATGCACTGTCTCTGTATATCGCTCTCATTCTCACCCTCAGAGGGAGATCATGTGTGGGCAGAGTCAATTGCCAGTGCAATCATTAGAATGATGAGTCACAATAATATTCAACACATATGTGAGCAATGATAACTCAAAACAATTTCTCAACTGGCAGAATTGCCTGTACATCTTTTGATATTCTCTATGTGGAGCTCCACCAAAGTCACCACCCCTCTAAGTTGACTTACGCTCTAAAGTGACCACATTTTGCCAGTCTCAAGCTAAATTATTCCTCAGTTTTAGGATAAAGAGAACCTCTCTAAGTTGTCATTTGTGGCCGGTCCTACAGGTGGTCACTTTAGAGGGGTTCCTCTGTATTTCCTTTTTGGGTAATTTTTAGTTTGAGTAGCTCCCAGACACCCTGCTGGTTGCGTTTTTGATTAGATATAAGAGACGACCACAAAGAAAGTGAGAACTGACATAACTTGATGATGTAACTCAGATGTGTGTCTGAATTTTTGTACTAACTTTCGGTTAGTGTGTGCTTATTGTTTAAACAAGGTGTCAAATGGTTATATTTGATCAAAAGAGCATCACACTCAATTAATATTCTTCTGCCCAACTTCACAGTACTGCTAGGAGAATCTTAAATACCCAGCTTGGAGATTATAAGTGAGTTTTCGAGGAAGTTGTCAGTTGAGGTTTATGTCTGGGTGATTTACTAAGGCCTGGTAAAGATCAGTGATCAGCCATGGCACAAATACTTCATTGATAAGGTAGCACGTTAAAGCCAGGTCTATTACATTTTATCAAAATGCCTGTTTTTTCACCCACCATAAATTTACTAAGTACTTAGTGGTAAAAAAAGCCAAATCCTTGTCTGAGTTGTATCTCTCTTCACCTGAATAGATAAGTAAATACCCGAGTGATTTAAATAAGGTTTCAGCAACAAACATTGTTATGAAATGCTATTTAAACTAGAAGCTAAATGAGTGGTAATTTTTGTTTTATTACCTAAAACAAATTCTATAGAAATTAAGCATTGTTTTCAGTTGTTTTCATGCTTTTTCAAAGGAAAGCATCTTGGGGGTCTCTGTACCTATTGATATCATTTAATACAATAAGCCGCACTATTTATTCATTTTGATATGATTCCATGCTTTTTTCAAAGGCTCGCTCTACCTATAGATATTATGAATACAATATTTATTCAATCTTGTATGGTTAGGTCTAGGAAGCTCTTGTCTAGCTCAGGGAGTGTGTGGACGTTATTGCGAGGCATGACGTTGTTAACATGCAGCTGACGGCGCCCCCTCTGACACTGTTTCCCCTAACTGGATGTTCAGCGCTAAGAGGAGGAGGGCCCGGAATAGTTACTGCCACATGTGGTATAAAACAGATCATTTTCACGGTGGGCGGAAACATAAAGCTCAATTTTGTCCCATCATTCCGCCCCTTCAGAGCTTCTTCAGGGGGATTAGCATTCATGAGCAGCAGCTCATGGGCAGGCCGTAGTTTGTTGCCTCTTACGATCTCATCAAAACCATAATTAGAGCACTAGTGCCTTGTTTGCCCTGAAGAGGGAGCCGCTTAGCATGGGGAAGTAGTAGTGGAATTCTCATAACTCCCCTGCTTGAATCATGCAAGGAAATTCAGCTTTTTCCATGACATTTCTTGGAATTGTTAGGAAGTGAATACATGTTTAAATTTGAGGTTTCTTTGACCATATCATTCCTGCATTTACCCAAATGGTTCTCACAGTTCCCCCTTTGAAGCAATATCTGAATGCTTGAATACTTCTGAAAATAGCTTTTGATCAAAGGATAAACTGGAAAAATATTAAAGGGAAGTTTTCAGTTGAGATTTTACAAATAATTCACCAAATATTTTCCAAAATATGCTTTTCTTGGGAAAATATCAGCATTTTTTGGTGGGTGCTGTGATGAATGGGTTAACTGGGAAGTAAGTTGTAAGGTCAAGGTGGAGGAGGCTGAAGATAGCCCTGATGGAGGGTATCTCTCAAGCTCTGATTATTTGGACAAGGAGCATCATTTCATCAAACAAAATCCTTACTTAAATAAACTAACAAACTCACTTTGTTATTCCTTCTTGAAAGGATTCTTTTCCAGATTGAAAAATTATCCCTGTTTAGTTCCATTAGTTATACCACAAAATGCTGGTGATGACATCGGTAATAATACACGATAGGGTTTAATTATTTTCCATTTGGTTGGAAGATGACTTGAAGGAATATCTTTCAAATGATTTGCCTTGAGTATTTGAAAATGTTATATTAACCCATTGTACGTAAATATGAGACTCTACAAGGGCACCTCCTACCTAGAAGCTGATATTATGTTTTATGAACCTTTGACTCAGTCAGCATAGTCTTAGCCTGCAGGGTGGCTGGGCATCATTTGGATACCCAAACCCTCAAAAATAATCCTCCAGGACACCCAAATCTTTTTGGCAGTAGTTTCGTAAATGTCATTTCCCAACATATACCCAGATTAATTTCATCCCAATATACATGCCATGAAATTGTATAAGTATATTATGTCTTATTTCAATAAATAAACACATTTTTTATGGTTGTAATCTATCTATGTTATGATCTCCCTTGAATAATTGGATGCCACAAAATTTTCGGATTGCTAATTTTGGCACCCAGTTTCTAAATCGTGGCTAGGACTTTCACTCAGTGGGTTGGTCAGATAATGGGAGTGCAATTCTTTTATGATTTCCTTTCTTCTCCCTGTACCTAGCTGACCTTTATCTGTACTGATGTCCCGGGAATGTCTTTAATATTCTCCCTGTGTACAGCAGTTCATCTCACAAGTAGTAATCCACTGACAGGTCAGTGTAATCAACGAATACCAATCAGAGGCGAGAGATTCGTTTATCGCCCTGCCAGCCCGGTGGCGAAGGATCTCTCTTGAGCCTGGGGCTCCGTGCACCCATATAAATGTTCACCGCGCTATTAGGTTTGTACTGTGGGTCGCGTGGAGCTCAATGGTTTAGTTAATGTGCCAATCAATACTTAACCCAATTAGCAGGTCAGTCCAATATGTGACCCAATACTTGCGTCTCTCCTCGGCATGTAGTGAATACTCAATACTCAATGGAGGCATTGCACCAACACAGCATGGTGTCTGAATTATTGACAAGAATAACCGCAATGTTGTGAGGAATAAGTAGGTGGTGAATATGGGTCTGTTTGTCATACTAAGTAGTCCCACTAATCTCCCATACTGATTATATCAATTCAAATTAGGTTTTGTATATATATATATATATATATATATATATATATATATATATATATATATATATATATATATATATATATATATATATATATATATATATATATATGACACCTGGCCTCAGCAGGTAAAATGTCAGTAGGAGAGGTGAACTTCTCATTCAGTGTTATTTGGATGCTTCATCTGTGGCTTTTCAGGTACTGAAAGTTACTTTTTGTTCAGTCCAGCCCAAAAATATGTCTCCTCTGTTGCAGAACTAAGTATCAACTCATTGGAGCAAACTCAGCAACATATTTGGATATTTGTCCCTAAATGACATGGGTTCATCTGAAGCAGGGATACCCTAGCTCTGGCCCCTCCATAGCAGCCCAGTGGTGCATTCAGTCGTTGCTGATGCCCTGTTGTTTTGCATGCTTGTTCAGCCAGCCAGCCAGCCAGCCAGCCAGCCTGCCAGGCAGGCAAGCAGCTAGCCTAAATCTCTAAGCTGTCATATATATTTTTTCTGTCTTCAAAATTTTTTCTGTTAGCAGGCACCAAGTGGTCAAGGTGGCCCATTGCCAAATAAGTTCACATTTATCTCACCAGGTGAATAGAGGACTCAGTTTGAGTATGACATGAATTCACCTGATATAGGATGATCAAGTGGTACCATCCATCTACCATTGCTGGTACAACACCACACCGCTTGGTCAACTTATAAGGGAATCTCAATTTGTTTAGGGACTAGGAGCCTAGTTTAGTCAAGCAGGCAGCAAGCATGATGACTGTTAGCATTGCATCTATTGGCAGATCAATTCCATGACAATACTTGACAAGGAAAGTTGTATCTCCACAGAATGCCAAAAAGCTACCAGCTCTTGTTCATTCCATGAACATCTCTACTGCTATAGGAAAGAGATGCAAAAACTGCTTTCTCAGTAGTTTTTGCATATAACAAATGTCGATATATAATTTCCTTATAACATGAAAGTTTTGTGAATTTTGAAAAGAATTGTAATAGATTATTCTTGCAGGGGCTGATATCTTGCTCTCTGATGACTGTTGTCTTTATCTGATCTTGTTCAGCAAGCTAAAACAGTTGATGTTCTCTTCTGTGTATGATAGAGGTTGGAATACTGATCACTAGATGTATTCATGACAGAACCAGCATTTGAATATTTTTCCTACTGACTGTTTTTGAAAAAGAAATCTATATTATTCTTGCAGTGACTGTTGAAGGAGAGAATATATCTTACTCTTTCTACCGCAATAACAGATAAATGATATTTTTCCCCTAGAATATGAAAGGATGATTATACCTATAGAAGCGGTGATGAGTGTGCTGTAATTGTCGCTTGTTAGGGGAATGTTGTCTATTGTGTAGCGGTAGCCGGTACTAAAGACCAGTGTGTCTAGACGGGCGCCGTTTATTAGGCCTCATTCTGAAGATGTCTGGGAGGAGGAGAAAAAGGTAATTAGTACTTATCATGGCAGAAATGAAATATTGCTCGCGGCAATGAATCCTACAAGTAATAAATTATGTTGCTGTGCCAAACGACATCCTATGGGAGGATGCAATAGAAGACCATAGAACTGTTAAAAATGTCTGTTAAACTAACCAACATGGGGCACAGTTTCAACTGCATTCTACCGGTCAACTAGGTAGTCAGTGTGGTTTTCTACTGGTCAGCTGGATATAGTCAGTGTGGTTTTCTACTGGTCAGCTGGGCTGGATGTGATTGATTGGATTTCTGCTGAAAGAGATTGGCTGGAAACTCCCTCCACCTGACTGCCTGCTTGCTGCCACCCCCTTCCTATTTGAAGGAGAGTTGTAGTTAATCTTCTGACTGATATTTCCCTGACCTCTGAGCAATGGGTTAAGCATAGTGACTGGTGTCAGAAGGTCAGTATTTGTTTTGTGGTGTTGATTGACCAGCATGATGCTGTATAGTCTACATGTCTCGCGCCCGAGGCCTTACAAGCTCTGACCTTTTCAGGACATGGGGTGGGTATGGTCAGAGGGGGTAGAAGGACTGACCTTCCCCTGCACCCCCCTGACCCCAACCCAACATTTCTCCTACAATATGGACCGCATTCAGTCACTTTTAGGTCTTCACCGCCACTTGAGGGAAGCCCTACATTTATTTAATGCTAGATCAAGTTACAATATGATTGACCACACCAGATAGCCCATTCAATTGTTCTCACAAGAAAGGCTAAACAATGGTTGTAGGCTAGGTAGGATGTCTACCGCTCTTTATGATGTCTCATGCATTGCTTTTGGGTAAGAAATATCTTTGAGTAAAACTTTTGCAAAATCAATGTACAAATGGATATCAAATAAAGGCCATTTGATTTCTTTATTCTTTCACTGATGTTGTAGTATTTCTGATACAACTCTCGGTGTATTTAAAGGAGAGTTGTTTTGTTGGGTTCTGATTGATATTTCTCCCGATATTATTTTTCTAACGGTGTTTTTTCCTGCGAGATCTCAAGGTAGTGGTCTTGACCATGTAGTGCTGCCGCAGGCATGAATATGAAAACCTGATATTTTGTAAGTGATCAGATTCACCTAGGTCTTTCCTCTGTGGCTGCACTTGCATATCCTTTCTTAATATTGCTATTATATAGTCGTGAATAATAGTTACAATGCAATTGACAAGAGGCGCCGATGTCTGTTTTATATTCAGACTTAATGGCACCATCTAATTTTCCCTTCCTACTAATTGCCTCAATATCATGATGTTAAGGCCTAAAAAATGTGTTTGAAGGAGAGTTGTTTGCAGCGTTCTGATTAATATTTCTCCCTATGATGTTTTTCTAGAGGTTTTACCAGGAAAATCTCAATGAAATATTTTTTCAGTGAATGCTAGGTGGTTCAACTCTGTAGCTGTCCTTGCATATCCTTTCTTAATATTGCTATTGTATAGGCATGAATAATAGTTACAGTGCAACTGACAAGAGGCGCCAATGTCGGTTCCATATTCAGACTTAATGGCACCATCTAATTGGCCCTTCTTACTTTATTGCCTCAGCATTATGTTGGTAATGGTGAAGATATGTCTCGCTTATATATATGGTGGGATGTTCATTGTGGATACCCATTCATGCTTAAAGAGGTAATTCTAAGAATTGTCATCTGGGTCTCTGGTACTTTTGACAAGAACTTGGAAATTAAGAATGATTTTAGAAAATATTTGAAGGAGATTTGTTGGTAATGATTTTATGAATATTTCTCCTGCTGCTTTTGGCGGCTATGAGCATTAATGTGTTAATACTAGGAATGGTACCCCAGTGACACCAAGTGGCGTTGTCACTCTCCATCGCAGACTGGCTGGAGCCGTTAATTGGCCGCCTACCTATGGATTGCCACATGTTGGTCTGCCTGTATAAACACTCAATTACCTGCTCAATACTGTAGGCCACATGTATTGGTCAAGTACAACACCCTTACAGCAGGGATCTTCAAGGATTGTAGTAGAAGTACTTATCAGAAGAAGATTCAATTACCTGGTCAATACTGTAGGCCACATGTATTGGTCAAGTATTGGCCACAGAACCCTTACAGCAGGGATCCTTAAGGATAATGTATTAGATATCTACATCTCTGAACTGAACTCATATTACTCCTTTAAATCGTTACGATTTTTTTTGCTTCAAAGTATCACCGCTTCCAGACATTACTTTTTTACGGGACATTAATCTGTTTAATTTGTTATGATATAACATGTTGTAATAACACTTTCACTGGCCATATTATTTTTAGAAAAACATTTTGTTTTATAGCCAGTACAATGCTAGCACTCAGGGTTCTGAGCTTCATGCATATAGATAGAGCCTGCAGGAACAGAGCAATAAACCCCTGTGCTGCAGTTAGTTCAACTAATAAACTCTCACGTGTTCACAGCTTTATAGGCCAGATGGGAGAATTTAGGCAAAAGCAGGCAAGTGCTTAATCTGTGAGCTTTGGTGTGATTCAGGGAGAGTCACATGACCAGCCTCCAGGAGGTTAATGTGGGGGAGTGTGCATTATCTGCGCCTCTACGGGCCCCTTGGGGACCATAAAGTAATAGTGGCACAGATAGGCTGTGAATATGATCCTGGAAACAGGAATAAAGGCACCTCGTTTGCCTGCGCTATTCCAGTTAGTGTAAATCAGGTTTTTGCGGTGTATTCTAGATGACTGGGTGTAATTGCTGGTTAATGCCTGCTTAATGGCCCGGCTCTTATTCTTGCTAATTAGCCATCACATTCAATAATTATTTCTCAAATTGACGATACCTTGCATGTTGCTCTAGCCATAATTCATCTTTCCAAGAGAAACAAAAGCCAGTATTTCATGTCCTTAAGTGCAGATCAAAGAGTCTAGAAATACAGAGAAAGAAATTAAGAGGATATTAATTACCATCGGTCCTACCCTTGGGCTATGCACACTTTTTACCCATGCCGGCCGCTCCATTAAAACAAAAGCAGCTTTTGAAAGACTTAATGTTTGGGCAAATTAGTACAAGCAGCTGATGGGGTATTACTCATTGAAAAAGAAATAGAAATTAAAACAGCAATTAGGCAGGAAAGGGTATCATTATATGATATCTGTGCTCTTTTTCCTCCCATCTGTCAACAGTTTTAATCATATGAAGCTTATGGATGTAGATTTATCGCTGAGGTATTGACAAAGGAAAGCGGCAATTAATAGTGGCTGTTAATATTCCCTGGCAGATTTCATGCTTGGCGACCATCCATCAGAGGCCGAGTGTCTGCCGAGGGCTGAGTTAGGTGACGTATGCTACGGGGACGTACGTGTAGGTACTAATTATCCCAGCTCTACCTGAGTGCCAGTGAGTTAGGCGAGGTCTAGTGCTGGCATTTACAATCATGTTTGGACCAGTTCTTTTGTTAGCCATTTATCTGTATATTTCAGCAGCTAGAACTTGCAAACAAACCTTAATAGGTGAATTCTGCAAAGTTTGACTAGATCTATGTTGAAATTATCATCAGATGCTACACTATCTGACGCTCACCTAGTACATGGATGATCATTTCCATTGATTTAACTACCTGTCTACATGTTACATACTCTAGAAATAATTTCCACTGGTTTCCCATTCATTTCAACTCAATGGATCCTAATGATCAAGACTGATATAATTTGAATTGCAATTAAATTGCTAACACTTATTTCAGCCTTTCCTACTTAATAGATGCCATTGTTTTAGGTATTATCAAGAATGAGGAAGTACATTCAGGATGTACTAATTGATGCTATTGAGTTAGGTGGTGTATGTACAATACTAATTAACTACCTAGATGTCCATCACATGATTCATCTAGGGAAGAGGAAGTGAGGGGGCTAACTAATACTGAGGTGTTGTCATAACTGTTTTTGGATGGGCAGGCCTTTGTTTTAAGCAGACTACAGCTGGGACAGACAGGATATTGTATCTCACTGCTTTGTTAGACAATACTAGAGAGATGCAACTGGCAAAAACTTCCTATCCCAACTGATAATGTATTGTTCAGGTGTAAAGCTGATTAGTTGCATTCTCTATTGGATCAGATCATCTATCAAGATTTAATTCATACCATACTAGTATCATTCGTCCACTGCTCCCATCAAGAGAAAGATGGGTGCCAATGGTAATATATTTATCTATCCATCTATATATACATATATATATATATATATATATATATATATATATATATATATATATATATATATATATATATAGAGAGAGAGAGAGAGAGAGAGAGAGAGAGAGAGAGAGAGAGAGAGAGAAATGTTTTGCAATGAACATTTTGTTTAACTTATTTTGGTAATATGTTACTTATCATTCTTATTTTTTCATTCCAGTTCAAAAATTAGACCTTCAAAAAAATAATGCTGATGACAACGAGACGGTTCGGGGCCAGATTGTGATCAGCCTGATCTCGCGGGACAGGAACAGCGGCTCTGGCCCCATAGTAACAGATGCAACATCCCTGCCTCAGAGTTTACGAGACCCCAACGAGTTACCTGAAGGGTGAGTACCTGTAACCTGATCTCTAATTACCTGGATATGATACACATCCCGGGATCTCTTAATTAACAATATGAGTATGGAATATAATGAGGGAATTAAAATTCTGGAATTAGCATCACCTTTTTAAGCCTGATGAAACATGCAAATATTTGGATAGTAACGCATTATTGTGTGTTCATGACATAACGCCTTAAGACTTGCTTATAAGACCATCTGTTCAGTTGAGCTCATCTGTCCATAAAGACAGGTCCTCAAAAAAATGCACTAAATTGTTTTTGTTATAATGATCCTCCCACCAGTGGTCCAAGCAAATAGCACTTTATACAAACCATATGTATCTATTAGGAAATATTTATTTCATTGTATTTGTTTAAGGTAAGTAGTTGATATTTCCACTTTACTATTGATGCCTATTGTTTGAGTATTTTATGGATTGTTCCCTCAGCTGTTTGGCCTCCTGAATACCTAGGAAATAAAAAATGATTGCAGTTGAAAATAGTTGAAAATGCACTTGTGAATATCGTATTGTCAGTCCTTGTAGATCCATTATAAATCACTTATCAATCTGCAGATCGGAAAAGTTATATAAGGTATTTTGTAATGAAAATTTTTCATTATGCAGGTTTGATATCGTTACTCAATGTAGATGGCAGTATAGTCATCAGCGAATCAAATTATTCCAACCTAGCTACAATAGCTCCATGTAGGGGTGGTTAAGAGTTCTAACTAAACTTGCCATGGAGTCACTGCTGGTTATTGATCAAAGTGTTATACCTAGTAGGCAGGTATTGATGCCTCACAATGCTGTTATAGACCAAGTCTGCATACAGGGCGAGTCAAGTGTGTGATATAGTAAATATCTGGCCTCCCTTGATCCACTCACTTCTACTTTATTCAATTAGTGGTCATCAATACTGGTGGTCAGCACAGCCAGCTCACGGTCAGCCTGGCAGTGTCAGGTACCTGGCTAGCACCTCGTAAAGGACCCCATCACACACTCTCAAAGCTGGCCTGGGAGGATGAGTTACATGCTGTAGAGGAAGGAAGCTTATTAAGTTATTTGTCACAATGGATTTTCTGGCTCATGCTAACCTGAATCTTGTCTGACTAGTATATCCTAATATGATGTCCTTGCGGATAGAATATTGACCTTCAGGAATGGTATCTTGTCAATTGGATCAGAGTCAGAGAGACATCTAAATTCGAATCTTATTTTCCATGGACAGGAAGATGGAGAGGCAGACCAGCTAACCTGCTGCCACCTATAGGGGCTCTCAGGTACTACACCTCAAGTCCAGCTGCAGTGAGTGAAGCTGGCTTGAAGGGTTATAATAATAATAATATTAATAATAATATTGTCATTTGATATTGCGCCCTTTCCATATAAACATGCTCAAAGGCGCATTACATTCCATTGTCAAAGGATAGATGTTGATATCCACATAGTTAATTGATAGGGTTGCTCAAAATATACTGATCTAGCCTCGGAAACAAGCAGTTACCCTCAATCAAGGGTTGGTCTGGTTTTATCAAACAGTAATAGTGACCTGCTGGCCCCTATAGGGTGTCTTTAGGTACTACACATAAAAAGCCTTTGGTACTGGCAAATGTAGGATTTTGATTTTATGAACCAGGAATACTACAATTTCATTATATTGTTCCTATATGAAAATATTACATTTCATATATGGTTTTCTCAAGATTTTGGGTTTTTTTTTCTGGAAAACTACTTAGGACTGGATTTATTTCTTGTCTTACATAAAATAACAGATAAGAATATGCTGGTGAGCAATGTTTTTAGTGTATTTAGGGTCATCAGAACCACAATCAAGGTCTACAGTCACTGATAAGGCACATACACACATACACAAATGTATGGATGCCTTGACTTGCCCTTGACTCCACTTCACTACCATATTTCTGGTACATTGTTTGAGCTTACTGGGTTTCTAGTTTACCATATATTGCTCCTCTCCTGGGCTAGAGTGACCTGGTGCTGGGCTGGGGTGAAGTCAGTGCTAGAACTACACAGTAACCTCAACCCTGCTTGATCTTCCTCTCTGCCACAGTAACCACCACTACTACCACTGCTGCTGCTGCTGCTGGGAGGAGGAGAGGGGTGATTATCCTGCCAGACAATTCATAGAGAGAGCTTGGCCCAGAGGCGCTGGTCTACGAGTGCCAATATTGGCACTGGGCATTTCTTGTACTGACTGACCCACCCAGTACTTGCTGCTACTCTTACTGCTGATGCTGATGCAAACTGTCGGTAAAAGTGTGCCCGGCAATGGACTGATAGTGGTGATGATGATGTCAACGATGAATGATGATGATGGTGATAATGATAATAAATAATAATGAAGAAAAACTAATGATGATAATAATAATAATTGATTGGCATTCGTTCAAAGCAGTCAAGATAATAATGTCCCGAGAGTTCATTCTTACCTCTCCTCTCTCAGAAGTAGGAGATAATGATGATAATGATGACTCATAATAATGGTAATGATAATATGAAACAATGATAGTGGTGATGATGATGTCAATGATGAATGATGATAATGATGGTGATAATGATGATAGTAATGAAGAAAAACTAATAATAATGATAATGAAGAAAAACAATAATGATAATAATATCGATATAATAATAATAATAGTATTAGTTTAAATTATGATGATGACAACAATGATGATGATGATAATGATACCGATATTTTGTCACTATGCTTTTAGTCTTTTTCCTAGAAAATGCATATTACGTTTATTTTAAATTGATAGTCGTTACTTATTTCACACTTGAAATGCAGGCAAATCAAGCTATTAAGACCTTAATTCAACATTTCACTAGAAACTTTGTAAGCATCAATAGGATACAAATAAAAATTGTTGTTTATACCTCTATATTGCGTAGTAAGCAATTAACATACGCTGACTGCGCAGATTGCCATTGGAGCCTGGCCTCGTTAGTGGTCAGGAGATAGGTGAGAAGGTGACTGAGTGACCTGAGGGCAGTGGTCAGCGGCCGAGGTCTGGAGCCTTCAGCCACGTTATTTCATGCTTGACCACAGCTGTGAGGATGACCATTGTGACAGGTGTGATGATGACCATTGTCCAGTCCAGCGGTCCAGTGCTGACCACTGCAGTGATTGTTGTGTTTTACCTTGGCTTTGGGCTATGAATGCACTGTACACGGACTGCCAGCCTGTTTTATTATGGTATACTCACTCTAGTGTTACATGGTATGTTTACAGTACTAATTTGCTTGTAAGAACAATAGGCCCAGTAGTATAAACATACATGGACATTGGTAATCTTATCCGGGCACGACTCTGCATAAATAAGCTCTTCAACTTGAAGTATGCACTACAATTTGTTATTCTTTAGTGTTAACTAAAGGGAGATTCTTAAGAAAAAGCATGGTCTGTGATTGGTCATTCCACCATTAGAATTCACTCAGGTATGTCTTTGATACCTGGGTCTGTTTATTCATTAGCCCTGTTTCAACAACTTTGTTTATTTAGTTTGAACCAATGGAAACTTCCAATGTCTTATTAGGTGTCTTTCTATTCTGATAAAGGGCTATATGCAAGTATTGGTTTCTGTAATAAGGATATGATGAAAACCAGCACAATCTTATGTTTTAAGAAATGCAGCACTAATTAGGTGATGGTGTAAAGCTATGGCGATGGTAGTTCTGGTCGGTGGGTTTATATCCTCTGGCAATAGTCTCCCAGTAATAACAGCAACTGTAATGGACTGTGACGTAATCTATGAACTGGCTCTAGAAAATTAAAAATACTGCTGTCTCCACTGGTCCATCCCCCCCCCCCCCCCCTCAGCAAGCACACACATGAATCAATCTTGATCAATCAAATCTTATTATAGGTATTTTCACAACCTTTATTCCCCAGTACTTCATGAAGAATGAGATTCCATTTCTCTAGCCCAGATATGAAGTTGCTATCCTTTGAATGGCTATTCCCCAGTACATACTGAGCAGGTGCAGGCTGCATGATGAGAATGGAGGGGTGATCACCACAGACCTGAGAGTGGGAATCATTGGTCCCCACCTGAGACATGTAACTCTAATCTACACTCCCTGGCCCCACTAGAGACTGTACAGGTTGACGGTGATCCGTGAGATAAGAATGAAGGTGTGGTCATTCGTTGTCTGAGGGAGCTCGCTCGCTAGGGCCTGGTGGTCAGTGTGGTATATGGATTGCTGAAGGTGTGGTCATTAGCTGGTTGAGGCAGCTGGGCAGGCAGGGCCTGCTGGTCAGTGTGGTCAGTGTTGCTAGATAAGAGGTGTGGCAGCAATAGTGTCTGGAGACATCAAGACTTGTTACACAGCAGCAGCATGTCTGAGATCTGATGTAGCCACTGATAGCAGCTCAAGGTAGACCTGCTGTATTGCTGGGCCTTGGTCACAGCATGGCTGTGGTATATGTATATGTGTGCAGTACAGGGGTATTATGTTCATCAGCCTTTGCCCTTATATTTTCGGACTGCCGCGTACTAGTAGTGAGGGTAGTTAGAGTACAGCACCCTTGTGTGGCATCAATGTGAACAAGATGGCCATCGGTATGCCACAAGTCCTTATGTAGTGCAGGTATAGATTTATTTATCATATAGTAAGGCAGTACTGCCTAGTAGCTAGGCGATTGCTGCTGACAATGATTTTGATGGTGAGGATGATGATAAGGATGTTGATGATGGTAATGAGAACATGATGAAGATGTTGATGAGGATGATTATAATAGTGAAGAAAATGATGATGATGATGATGATGATGATGAAGGTGATGATGGTGACATAGAACATCCTAGTTTGGATGATGGTATGCTGTTAATCATAGTAATGGTGATTAGGAACAGAAAGTTGATGAAACATGACCTTCAAGTAGTTCAAGGTTATATAGGAATGGCATTCCTTTATTCACAGCATGGTGGGTGCCATCAATGACATATGTTGCTTATTTGATGTCAACACCTACATAAGAACAATAGATTATAGAAGAAGATTCTCATTGTTTCCAGCTGACAATTTTGCGTTTATAGTTTTCGACAGCTCACACATGGGGGCTATTTACATTTCATCCCCTTACTTTATCAGCCTGCATCTTCCAAGGTGTTGTTGACTTAGCCTGATGGCATTGCTAAGAGTTAAGATAGTGTAATTGATCACCTCAACCCTTATCCCTCCCCTGGGGAATCCACAGTAAGTACTCATATTGTCACACCTTGCTGGCTACAATAATCAGGTTTCAGGAGATAAGAAACCATTAATAGGATTTCAGTTCTCCCCCAGAGAGGGTGAATACAAGATTTAGGGGGATGGGGGATGCTTCAAGCCAAAATCTAATTAAGATAAGTTCTTGCTCACTGAAACACATTCTATTCCCTTAGAGATGATGGGAGTAATACAAACTGTATAAGTCATACATAGGAATAAGTGAATCAATCATATAATGTGTATAATGAAAAAAATCTGACTGTGTGTGTTTGTGTGTATGTGTGTGTGTGAGTCTGTCTGTCTGTCTGTCTGTGTGATGTCAATCTCATCAGTGTTTGAATGGAATAGCTGTTACATATATCAGTCAGTTACAGGCCCGAGGCAAAATGTTCTCCACCCTGCTCAAAGCAGAGTGAGCACAAATCCATAGATCCTTAGAAACTAATTTATAAAGATAAACTCTGACTAAATAACCCCAGAGTTAGTGCAGTTGTATTTGAATTCTTGCATGCATAGACAGGGCTGTCCACGGAGAAAGTGCCTGTCAACATATTTAGCAGGTGCTCCCATGAGTTCACCATAAGTTAACCCAGAAAGTTTGATAAGTCTACCAGCTCATGGAAGCTGTCGTATAACAACTTGGAAATTTGCTTGTCACATACTGTCGCATTAAGTTTTTATGTGGCAATAGTTGTCACTGACAAGGCACAACAAAGTGTGGCAATGTAACCGGTTGGACAGGCATGATAGAGAGTGCTGCAACTTAGGGAATGTAAGTATCTGTTGTGAGCCAAAGATGTAACTGAGTACAAACATAGCTATTGAGCTCTCAGTCAGCTAAGCTACAATGTAAAAAGCTGGTTGCACTATTTACTCATATTAGGTTTCTGTAATACTTTCTCTGTATAATTGTCAAACACATCTGGTGCTGAGAGCTGTGAATTGGCAAAAATGACAAAAATGTCTGAGCAGGTAACTATTCATGAGTGGGTTATGTAATACTCTATTGTTATGCCATTCAGGTAAGAGGCGATGTTATCAGTGACCTCCATAGAAATGGTGAGGTAACAATGGAGACTCAGGAGAAAGCCCATTCTATTTGCAGATTAGCCGAGGTGGGCTGAGAATGAACTGCTTGGTTTCTCTACCTATCTGTAAGGTCGGCAATGAGGGCCTGAATTGGTTTAGAGAAAGGCTGTAATCTCTCTTGCCTAAGGGGTTCTCTGTTACAGCAGCAGCACCCGTGGCTATATGTGTAGTGTACGCAGAGGGCAATGACTGAAACTGCATAGGAATAGGCTCATAAAACCCAGCTGCAGGTACCACGAGTTGTGAGAGGAATCCAGAGAGAGGAGTAGGCAACTTAAGTTGCTGTGTGAAGGTATTAGATTCAATATCACATTGTATACTTCTGGAGCATTGCCTGAGAATCATATCCTGGAATAGGGTGATAAAAGCAGCTGCAGGTACCACTAGTTGTGAGAGGAACGGAGAGAGAAGTAGGGGGAGTAGGCAACTAGATTTGCTGTGTGTGAAATGATCAGATTCAATATCACACTGGATACTTCTAGAGCAACTCCTGAGGAATACCATTGGAGTTCCAGCAGAGGGGGAAAGACTGAAAAGCTGCTGATGTTCATAGAGATTCAGTGTCAACCTCACCTATGTTATTAGGATTTCATACAAGCTACTTGCACGAGGATACATTTCTACCTGTGCTGATTGTGATAGCCATATCATACCTGGATTAATCCTATCTCGCATGAGCCTTACTTTGATGTGAGGAACTTGAGGAACATATTTTAATTGCTTCAAATCTACCTGTGAGGATACTGTATCACCTGTAAGATACCTGGATACCCTCAGAGAAAAGCTCACCTGATGGTATGCAAACAACCACGTTTAGCAGTTTCTTCATGGAAAAATAATGCAAAATATACCTGTTACGAGGGGAGTAGAAGTGCAAGTTATCACACCTACGCCAACACGCTACAGATATTTAGCACATCAAGTGATGTTAGCATCATTGACAAATGTTACAGAAATTTGTGGTTGCTAAGATCCCACCGAAACATGCTCCAGTTTATTTTCAATATCTAACGTACTAATATCTTAAATGATATTAGCAGGATCTTAAAAGATTAGTATTTGTGGTTTATAATACCCATATAAAGAGAATGTTATTTCAAAATCAATATTGAATTGAGCACATTCTTGTACCTGGGGTGGTATTTGTATCATCCTCAGATGTTATTACTAAGATCCAGAAGAAAAGAGACTATCTAGTTTCATAATCAATATCAAATATACTAGCATCTAGCATGATATGTGTAGCATTAGCGGTTGCTCAGAACTGAGATAGAAGAGACAGGTACATGTCTTACTGTAACCTGTAGTGTGATTTACTGTTTCCCTTAGAACCCCCTGTCAGGTGTGTACGTCTCACCTGTAATCAATGGCCAGGTGTGTGCAGGTACAAGGGGATGATAGAGTGAGGGGCCAGCGGTAAGGGTGCAGACACAGACAACTCTATCCTGTCTCTAAATCACCCCCCAACAAGAGCAGGTCGCAGTGAATAAACATACAGTTAGATCCTGGTAACAGACAAGTGGCCATAAATCTGCTGGGGTCTGAGCTGGCTGCCTGTATAAACTAACATGAGGGGTCATCTCTGCTGGTGCACCGCTGCTAGGGGACCACACTGCGCTAATCCTAGATCAACACACACACATGAGGTGTGATGTATAAGTAGTGATAGTTAGTGCTGTTATATACATATTTATACAAGACAGTATCCAGTAGGATTCCTTAACCGACTCTCTTCCGTGTAGCTTCAAAAGGACTAAGATTTGTGGCTGTAAGCAATTCAACAGAATATATTGGCGTTATATATAAAAGAAGTGATAGTGAAGTGCGGTTTTATAGATATTTACTCAAGGCAGTATCCTGTAGGATTCCTGAGTTGACCCTGGCAGGGATAGCACCAGGAGGAGTGGGATTTGTGGCAGCACCACACAGTGCAATTGAGTTCAGCTGTTGTTTATAATGGCCTGACTGTGTATGGCTTAGGGTGTCAAATCTGCGAATAATTAGTGGACAGGGTGGAGGGTAGACATGTGTTTCCTGTTCTCACATGCCTGCATCATCATCTTGCCGGAAAAACTTGCCCAGTACACATCCTGCCATCCACTTGTCCAAAACACCACCGCTTCCTGGCAGCACAACCACAACAGCATTGACAGCAAGCTGACCAATACACACTGACCACTGGAAACTCACTTAATAACCTGATAAGGAGTAGGGAGAGATAGGAACGGATACCATTTAATTGCTGATACCCTGAACATCAGTACAACTATTCTACCTATCACACTGGATCCTATATTCACAACAGAGGACATCTCTAATAACTCAACATGCTAACCGGTCACTCCAGTATCATCTAGACATCCAGATGGGTTGGCGAGTATATTACCCAGTGCACCCCTACTGAAAGTCACACAGGGTCTCATAGACTACTCATTTACTCTCATACCCTAACAGGCTGCTCGGTCTCTAGGGGAGGATACCCATTATTAACTTGCACCACCGTTATCTGCATTTAGGGTTCACAGGTTGCCCGCCCTCTGGTATACCCCATCAGTGAGTCCGGTATCTAGGGATACCCCAATATCCTAGATCCTGTGGAGATGCGTATCTTGGTGAGATAGGACTGTGGCGGAGGTAACAGGATAGCTGGATACCAACAACAGCAGGATATCTACAGCACCCTAATATCCTGTGCCTACAGGAGTCTCTTTGAAGAATCACTAAGCCTTGCGATAATACCATTCTTATGACACTCAATCCAGCCAGCAGGAAATTCAAACAAAAGATCATCAACCCAGCAGGAAATTTATCACCGAAAGATATCAAGAGTTGTGAAAAGTGCCAACAAGCGCTAAGAGAGGGTGGTGTTAGTGTGATGTGTGTATAACAGGAGATTTTGGAGAGATCAGTGTGTGTAGGAGTTTTGGAGGGTGTTGGTATGAAGTGTGTATAACTGGAGATTAAGGAGCGGGTACCCCTGTTGATCTCTGTGTAGGAGTCTTGGAGGGTGCAGTCAGTCGGCAGACTTGCATGTGTGTGACCCAGTACCACAACACCCTACCCGAGAAGTGGGTATGCCGGTTCATGTGTACCCAGGAGGCTGGTGGTGATATTGACCTGATTTTGCTGTTATAGCACAGAGCACATGTCTGTGCCCCTGTCTCTGCTACTACCATCCTATGGAGCCTGCTACTGACTGCTGAGGGAGACTGAGTACATGGCATCATGGTAGCATTCTAGGAAAGTACCTCTTCACAAGGGATAGCCAGGAGTAGAGGATACCATATATCCTGTCATGTTTATAGTACACACCCACTCACCACATTTACTGGACAGCATAGGAAAAGGACAGGAATTACCAATTTGTGGTCAGGAAGGATTGTACTCTTGTATTGTTTCAACAAAATCATATCTGACAGCCATGACAGTAGACTGCCGTGTTGTTCATGTATGATATTCCCCCATAGGAGAGCCAAACAGCTAGGGCAATCAGTGTATTATGGTTATAATCATGACGGAGTGTTTTAAGATGCTGGGCTTCTGCCTGTCTTCGAGCAATTGTACGAATAGCTATGATCTTTCCAGATGGGAGGAGCGGCGGACGGCGAGTGGACGGGTACATTACGTCAATCATATCACGCGCACCACACAGTGGGAGAGACCAACAAGGTGAGTTACACAGTTCTCAGTTATTTGTCTGCTTTATTTAACCCATTCATTCCCAAAGATCCTCAAAGAAACCATTGCTTGGAGCTCTGATACTCATTTATATAATGCAGGATTGAAGCTGAAGTCGTTTTTGTTGTCTGAATAATATTTCTGAAAAAAATTGCCTCCAAAAAGATTGAGATGCTTTTTGTCTTCTGAATTCCATTTCCTCAAAATATTTTTAGAAAGATGCTTCTGGCAAATAGATATCAGCAAAATATTAACTTTTTGTTTTGGCCATTGTGGTTATGAATGGTTAAAGAAAGCGCTAGTGGATACCTTGTAGTGGCCATAATTCCTTAGGAATGCTCTAGACAGAAGACTTATTTTTATCTAGAATCTTTTGATTCATTTCAGATATACTTAGAGATGCCATTCTGGAGGATGGGTGGTGCCATTATGAGTGGCAGCTCCCTAATCTCCTGGCTCTGGCATACAGCAGAGGAAATAAGCCTCCTTGTTGATAAGATACTCCTGCTGATAAGCCTGTCTCCACACAATCCCCATCTATCTACTTATCTCAACTCACAGGGCTTTGTTTGTCACCTTGCTCATCTCCTTCCCCCCCCCCTCTCTCTCTCTCTCTCTCTCTCTCTCTCTCTCTCTCTCTCTCTCTCTCTCTCTCTCTCTCTCTCTCTCTCTCTCTCTCTCTCTCTCTCTCTCTCTCTCTCTCTCTCTCTCTCTCTCTCTCTCTCTCTCTCTCTCTCTCTCTCTCTCTCTCTCTCTCTCTCTCTCTCTCTCTCTCTCTCTCTCTCTCTCTCTCTCTCTCTCTCTCTCTCTCTCTCTCTCCCTCCCTCCCTCCCTCTCCTCCCTCCCTCCCTCCCTCCCTCCCTCCCTCCCTCCCTCCCTCTCCCTCTCTCCCTCACAAAATGTTTTATTAAGTTCTTCAGATATGAACTTTTTTTTCGTAGCAGAACAAAAATGACAACTCCCACCCCATATCTAGATCCTGTATGTATCCCTTGAGAGACCCTCAGATCACTGGCACATTGCCTAGATGGGAACAGCTGATTTAGCAGGCTAATTAATATCTACAATGGCATATAAAGTGTCTTGGGTAGGTCCACCCCGTCAGTGCCTGCTGGGCATGGCTGGTTGCATGATTAGTGAGGGAAGCAAGGAGCCTGCACTCTCGCTATGCCTAGTAGTGCATAATGGATGAGTTATTGCCCCATTGCAGCAGGTAGTCTGTGTGTATTTCATGTCTCTTCTGTCATAACACATGTCATGCTGGAGAGCATACTGAATGTTAATTCAGTTAGGCATCCTTTGTTTTGGCAATCACTACAATAGAGCTACAGATTAGGCAGATTACGGTGATATTTCGGTTGACAGCTAAATCTGGTTATCAGAAATTTTAGAGTTGCTGATTTTGACAGGCATTTTTTTAAATCCTGGCTAAGACCCTGCATCATCCTATTCTAGGTAAAAATGGTTATCTAGAAAAAGTATTTTTTTGATTCATTATCAATTTAAGTTTTCGCAACACCTGACCTTATTTGCTTAATTTCTGCAGATAGTTTTGGACATGTTTGGGGAGGAAAGGTTAGTTAGGTAGCACTGAGATGGAGTGGGATACTAGGATTGTTATGTCTCTAGTTCTCAAAATAAGCCTTGAGATCTGCTCCCAATTAGAGGAGTATCTGTGGAGGGGCAGCAGGGATGTTGTGGCTGTCAGCTGGTCGTGTTTGGGATATCACTCCAGGATCAGGGGCAGTGTCCCCTCCCCCCCCTCCCAATCCCAGGGAAGACCCCAGCCTGCCTCACTGGCCAGAAGTTCCTGTAGATCAAGTGCCTGGTTCAGGATTTCAAAGGAGAAAGGAGGGGGATTGTTTTTGAAAAGGGAAGGTGTTTTTAATCTGAACCTGGGACATGTGGTAAAAAGTGTGTTTTGTTTGTGAAGATGGCTAACTAAGCATTCCCCCCCTCTCCCATATAGACATTTGGGACACATTCATGTTCTGAGGTAAGGAATTCATGGCTTAGTAATAGTTCTGGAAGAAAGAGGGGATAGTTTTCTTGCCATAATGTTTTTGACTATTCAATATGAAAGATTTATTGTAAAATCCTGAAAAGTGTCAATTTCTACCAATTTGCAAAAAAAAAGACTTTAGATTTTGCATTTAGCCAATTGATTTCTGGATGGCAACCAACCATATGGACCCTGATAATTCCTCATTTATGCACATCAATGTCTACCATTGTGCAGCCTTGGCTATATAATTGATTCATCACCCAGGCAGTGCAGCTTGTCCTCAAATGATGAGGGTTTGAAGAACTTGGTTATTGTATGCAGCTTTAATATCAGCGTGATGGCAGCCAGTAGATGATAAGCAAAGAAAGCAGTTGAAGGTGCAAGGAGGACTGCTTATCACATCCAGCTCTGCCAGTCTGTCTTCCTGAGATCTGGGTTAATATCTCCATCTACTCCCCATAATTCATTATCCATGGCAGGATTTACTCTTAATTTACCACGGCCCTCACCTATGCATGTGAAGTTATTGGGAGCCTCCATTTTGTTGTCATGGTAACAGCACACATCTTTGGCTATTAATAGATGATTGTTACAGAAAGCATGGTGAGGGGAAACATGGGTAGAGGAGGGAGGGAGGGAGATGTGTATACGGCAATCTTGTCAGCTAAATCAGAGATATTTATACCAGAGTTCTATAAGTCCCTGTGAAATCTTGAAGACAAAGAACGCAATACATTCAGAAAAAGATGAAATTGTAGGGTTTCTTATTTTTCAAGGGAGACCACAATATATTCAAATAGCGACCATAAACATGTAGTCACTTATTAAGGGTAGGCATAATTTCCTTATGCAATGTCATGGGAGTTGCATGACGGTGATAATATTCAATTATTTGCTCAATAGTATTGACATTACATTAATTTTCCTCACAAAAATATTAGGGGTGTCCTTGAGGGTTTGGGTATCCAAACAATACCCAGACTGGTTAAAATTATGGTCCTATATTTCAAGGCAGATCACAACATGTACTCCGATTACAAATGTAAAGATGTATTTACTTATTTAAATAATGCTAAATATCCTTAAATACAAAGTCACAGATTTTATTTTGGGTAAAGAAAATTCAATTACATGTTTTAAACTATTTGGTGTCTGCAAGGTTGATTTTAGATGGTTTGGATGTCCAAATGGCACTCACCACACACCTTGCTGGCCAAGACCCTGATCTCATTCTAGATCTAGATCTCTATAGAAATAATATGACACCAAACATGAGTGATCTCATTCTAGATCTCAATCTCTATAGGATTAATATGACACCCAGATACCATACTGGCTAAGACCTTGATCTCATTCTAGATCTAGATGTAGATGTCTATGGGATTAAAATGACACCAGGCATGAGTGGGCGTGAAGAGCATGTCTGGTGCCGTCCATTACAGAAACATACACTGCAATCTACGTCTCTTGAGTTTATGACATACTGTCTGTGGCCTATCTTGGGAACCACGTACAATAGAATGTTTACGACTGGCTGGCTAGTGTCAGTACCAATTCCTGCCCGTAATAGACAAGGCCAGCTACAAATACCAGCACATGTTTGTTACAATGACTCAACCCTTTCTCTGAGTAATGGAACAAGTGTTATTGGAAAGAATTCTGTGTGTCATGGTCACTGTAGTAAATTACAATCCACAGTCCACAGTATGTAATTGATATACTGTTATTGGATAGACAGTGAGTATGATGTATGATGTGAGTCTGGGCTATTCAGAGTAATATGTATGAAATACAGTACTAATAAGGATATGTTTAGTACTAGTATGTAATATTATACAGAGAATCAGTTCCAGTTATTTTGGTAATAACCACTCTTATTGTTGTTTGTTAATGGATTTCTTGGCAACCTTTAACCTTGATTTATTCTTATAGCTTCTAGCTCTAGTTATTATATGAAAATGCCCAAGCACTTTTTGTGTAATATCTATATAATTGGTCATGGCTGAATTCAGATACATGTATTATATGTATATTCATTTAGCTATAGTATAGTGAATCTCACTTATATTTCCACTAATGGAGATGATGTGACGGGAATATTTGCATTTCATTAATGAATTCCTGCAAACCCCTTTTATGCACTAGCCATTTGACATCAAGCTAGTGGTGTACCAAGTGAGTAATCAGATATTCTTGGTGCTGATGATAAAAATAAACAAATGTGACCTGTAATATTAGAACCACTTCCTTGTTATCGACTCCCAATGAGTATATATTAACTCCCTATTAGTATTTGCAGACTCTCCGTGTGTATCTTATACTCCTAATGCACCTGATTTAACAGTCACTATCAAAGTCAATATGGAGATGTTGAGAACAATAAGGGGCTTGATTATAAGGGGTTTACACTAAATGTTTTGAACTGATACCTCTGCTCTGTACCTTTTGTTTTGTGGATTAAAGGGGTTTGCGGTACATATTCTGAAAATTTGAACAAAAACCAGTGCCCTGTATCTTTTTAGTTTCACATATTAAGAGTAATATGAATGGCTGAATGATATTTGTAGTATTTTATGGATTTCTTTGACAAGTATAGATTCCTGACTATATTGCTTGTGTGTTTCCAGGCCGGCAGCAGAGTGTGCGCCCAACAGATCAGGTCAGGGCGGGACTACCACATCCCCCTCCTCTTCCAACCTCCAGAACCTGGCGGCGGGCAGCAGCTCGTCCAGCTCGGGCGAGAGAGGCGAGCGAGGGGAGCGGGTGGAACGCGGCGGCGGCCACTCACGCAGCAGCAGCAGTAATAACAATAATCAGTCCTCCAATCAGAGTGGCGGGCCGGAGAGGGGCAGCTCCAGACGACGATCAACACGGCATCGGAACTATCTCAACAGGTCACAGCTCCACCAGGCGGTCGAGCTGCCTGATGGTTACGGTGAGTACACATAGGGGGCGCTTAGAATAAACTCAGCTAAACTCAAATTCGGCTGCAATAAACTATTCCCTTGTTTAATAGTTTTACAAGTACAGAAAATCTTCCATACCTCAGACATGCATACCTCAGATTTTCACATATCCTTTTCAAAAAGTCTGTTCCCAAATCATTCCTTTCTAGATGTGAATAATGCAATTTTGATATACCGGATAGCTTGGACATGGTTGCTTGGTCCCTGTTTGTCTGAGAGTATCAATCAACCAAACTTTCTTCTGATAGGGCTACACGTATATGAGAACCAATCTCTTATAGATTAGGTGACAAATAATTCATATTGATTAACTGAGCCCCTTAGAGATATGGCTACAAACGTACCAGTATTTATGTTCATTAATGTTTATTGTTTATTGATGTTCAAAACTTTTTACCCCAAATAAACACTCAAATTTCTGAGGGCAAGTCTCAGGGATAATTATTTGCTATTTTTGTTGCATGATTAAGTTGCAGTATTGAGGACCTATTATGTTGTTACGACATTACATGTAGTGGTTTATATGATGTATATTGTTGTGTTTTAGAACAAAGGACGACGCAGCAGGGTCAGGTGTATTTCCTCCATACAAGTACAGGTGTCAGCACCTGGCATGATCCAAGGGTGCCCAGGTAAGAATCACCCTGCTTAGCTAGAAAGCTGTATGTGTGTCATCATCGAACAATTCTTCAACAACTATGATCATTTACTAACTTAAACATATTTGATGAGCGCAATTACTTTCAATTACATGTATATTTCATAAGAATCTTCTGTGTTCATTGAGTCAAAGTAAATATTTCAAAAGTTTCACTCATAGAAGACAATAGGTATATTAAATGATGTTAAGAAGAAAGCTTTGTCTTACTATGCCGATATATAGGGTTGTTATGACTATTCTTGTAAATTGGTTAAATGAATGTGAACCCCAGAATTTCAACAATCCTCAGTTTTGATCCCCTGTTTCAAAATCCTGTTTAAGACCCTATATTCCATGTATATTGTTCTGGACCTGAATATTCTACCCCATTTCTATCAAACAGATGGAATAATCTTTTGCACCTTTTGATTTTTCAGAGACATATCAGATAATGTGAATCCTGAAGACCTAGGTCCTCTTCCCGCTGGTTGGGAGATCCGGCACACAGCTAATGGCCGCGTGTATTATGTAGACCATAATAATAGAACCACACAATTTACAGACCCTAGGCTCTCAGCAAATATAGCAGTTTTACAACAGAGAGTTAGAGAGTAAGTATCCTTTTGATTTGTTAAGTCAATCACTAGTGTTGTAGGTTGTAGTGTTATCTAATTGACAGTAGTCACACAGTTTCAATTTTTGGTGTTTGAAAAAAAATCAACAGAAACCTTGTTACTTAGATATTTTAATGTAGCTTGTAGTTTCGTTAAGATAAAGTAAAATACCAGAATTATTTCATTTTAACTCAAAATATATTTCTATGTTTTGCTAGGAATAGCCTAGAAGTGTTTTATTGTGTACACTTATTACCATGCTGTAAAGTGGATTTCAGCTAAATTTGACAAATATTTTTTAGCCCACGGGTTAACCTGAATCCCTAAAATGGGTGGCTGACTAATGAACTAACTGTTTTCTTTCCCTTTGCAGAAATAAAAGAAATATTGACAATAAAGAGAATGATTCTCCGCTGCCAAGTTATAAGCGTGACCTGGTTCAGAAGATGAAGATTCTGAAGCAGGAGCTTCAGGTGCTGCAGCCGCAGGCGGGGCACTGTCGACTAGAGGTATCCAGGGAGGAAATATTTGAGGTGAGATTTCATTCTCTATTCATATACTACCAGATTACTAAACATATTTAAGCTTGTAGTGTGAAGTAGCCCAAAAACTCTACCAAAAGCATATTTTGGAAAATATTTTAGGGCGAAATGTAATAGAATTAACTCTCTGTCAAATGTTTATCTTATTTTATGCTTTATCCCATAGTTATCAAAGTAAAATGGATCCACAAGCATCCATTTTACCAGGAACTTCATGCATGAAAGGGTTAAATCTGTTCATTCTCAAACATTCTAGTCTTCAGACACTAGTAATGTCTTAATAGCTGAATGGCTGATGTGATATTATTTACTGAAATTCAAGTTTCCCCTAAAGGTTTCGCAGCATAATCTTCTGTCTATGAAGAACCTGTATAATGTTGTATTATAATCTAATCATTTCTTACTATGACACCAGATCAGACTAAACTTGGAAGTGAGCACTTTAAAGGAAATATCCATTTTACTTGACATGTTTTGAACTTGTTTTTTTCCAGGAATCGTATCGTCAGGTAATGAAAATGCGGCCGAAGGATTTACGAAAAAGGTTGATGGTGAAGTTCAAGGGAGAGGAAGGCCTGGATTATGGTGGAGTAGCAAGGTCAGTACATGCATAATCATACATTGTGTACAGTGTACAAATCACACAGGAATGACAGTTGGTTGGCCATTTTAGATACTGATACCATGTTCATTTTGCGCTTATAAAGTTAATGCTCTAGGCAGGCAGCTGCCTTGGATGCGCAGCTTAATTTTACATACAGGAGATGAATGACATGTCAGCAGCTTGTACAATACTAGCATAGGGATCAGATGTCCAAATGATAGTGTCCAGTTAAATAAATACGACATCCTGGAGTATGCAAAGTACGCATTAATTAAACAGTTTTAACATGATAAGTAAGGATACATGTATGCCCTAGGCTTGCAACAGGACATGGCCTGGGGAACAAACAGCCTTCTCAATTACCCAATCATGAGCTCATTTGCATACAATTAAATTAAACTTCCTCTTTCCTGATGGAATACCTATTGTTACCAAATTTTAAATTCTGATTTAGAATCAAACATGTAATAGGAAATAGAGCTAATCACGTAATTGGGCATTGTGTTGAGTCTGTGTCATAGTTAGCAATAATACATGGCACATTATCTTTTACTTAGATTTCTTCGCTCTAGTATGATCTATATATATGTATACACATTTGCCCTGTTCCCAAGGTGTTCACATCTACAAGGTTTCACTGTAATCATACACATACATATATATATGCATGAAGTAACTATGTATGTTTTGTTTTCTTGCAGGGAATGGCTGTATCTGCTGTCACATGAGATGCTCAATCCTTACTACGGCCTCTTCCAATACTCAAGAGAAGATATCTATACACTACAAATCAACCCCAACTCAGGGGTCAATCCTGTGAGTACGAGTAACAATATCAAATGTGGAAAAATTTAATAGAATTAAAGATTTCTTATTCTGGTATTGCTTATCAGTATAACATGGTCTTTAATACTGCCTGGACGTCTACGCACAAAGGCAGTTTGCTAGTAGCAAAGTCTCTGAATTGAACATTGGTAAATTCATCAAAATTGAAGGGCAAATCCACCATCAGAATGATTTATCTCTGGCTTGTTACTTGCTCACTTGTGTAAGCCATAACTGAGGAATGCTGAAAGAGGACAGGCTTTAGAGTAGTCTTCTTTGAAAGCTGATACAGTATGTATAAGCTCATTTTGAACCTAAATCATTTGGATGGATTATTTACACTTTAAGTTGGCTTGCCATCAGATAGTATAGGTAAATTTATTATTAACATATCCTATTGTAAAGAAAATATCATTGTATTGTATTAAAAAGAATCTAAAGGTCACAACCTATTGTTGGTTTTAATCCATGATTGATTTTCTTGTTCTCTCTGTTCTAGGAGCACCTCTCATACTTCCATTTTGTGGGTCGCATCATCGGCATGGCCATCTTCCACGGCCACTACCTGGACGGCGGCTTCATCATGCCGTTCTACAAGATGCTGCTGGGCAAGTCCATCCTGCTGGACGACATGGAGTACGTGGACCCTGAGCTGCACAACAGCCTGCTGTGGATACTCGCGCACGACATCGCCGGCATCATAGAGAACACCTTCTGTGTGGACCATGAGGCGTTTGGCGTAAGGACCTCGCATGAGCTCAAGCCCGGCGGCCTCGACGTACCTGTGACGGACGAGAACAAGAAGGAATATGTCAAGTAAGCTTATTTAAGCTCAAACTTAAATTTACAATAATTTAACATTTTACCCCAACCTTTTACCTCGAAAATGTCGAGAAAAGAAATTGGAGAAATATTTTTTGACGGTCCCACAGAACCTACATTTTTTATACTATAAACCCCTAGTTAAGAGCTTTCAAAACTGAAGCTTATAAATGATCTGTTTGCTATATATGGTGATGGTATTTTCAATGTGAATCTTGATTATTCTAGATCAATTTGTGCAATTTTCATCTTAATAGTTAAGAACTTTGAAGCAGTGAATTGATAATTCAGACTACAGATTTTCATATGTGTTTTGTATTTTATTACAAGTGGAGTTATTCAAGGAATTAACTAAAGAAATAGTTCTTACTTTGAATTATCAAATTGGTTATTTGGACCACAGTTTCTCATATGAGTTTATATTTTGCCATTGAGGTGCATTGATTTCAAGCACTATCCAGTATGCCCTATCTCAAATGCATATGACAATTACAGATCAGAATTTTTAGGTTATTATTTGTTCTATTCCAACATGTTACAACATGTATCTGTATCTTTTCAGATTGTATGTAAATTGGAGATTTATGAGAGGTATAGAAGCACAGTTCTTAGCATTACAAAAAGGATTCAACGAACTCATACCTCAACACTTACTAAAACCATTTGATGAAAAGGAACTAGAAGTAAGTATTACATCAACTTGCCATGGATTTATTTACAGTATCAGATCTATTTTTACCAGGTTTCACAGGTTTCCATCCATTTTAGCTAATATGTAAGTGTATTGGAAAAAACTAATGGTTTCAAGGGTCTCAGGCATAGTCATTGACTGTTAATGGTCCAATTGCATTTTGTTCTTAAGTTTCTTTCTGTGTTACACACATACACACACACACACACAATATGGACCTTTTGGACTTATGGTCTTATTAAAGTTCACCTGTTTTGTTTGCTACATCCACAGATATTCATTTCTTAATATTGCCAAATCTATTTCTTTTGTTTATATGAGACATTTGGGTATTTTTCAATCCACAAATTGAAGTTCAAGTAGAACATTTTGAAAATATGGATTTGTATTAAGGCAACAAATAGATTTTATTAGGGAAATTGATATGAAAAAATTATCAATGCTTATATGTTTCTCCCTTTTCCTTGTCTGTGTTCAGCTGATGATAGGAGGACTTGGTAAGATAGATGTTGAAGACTGGAAGATCCACACCAGGTTAAAACACTGCACGCCCGACAGCCAGATAGTCAAGTGGTTCTGGAAAGCCGTGGACAGTTTTGACGACGAGAGGAGAGCAAGACTTCTGCAGTTCGTGACGGGCAGCTCAAGGGTGCCATTACAAGGCTTCAAAGACCTGCAAGGTGGGTAGTCACAGCCCCAGAATCAGGGCGAATGTTGGGTATTAGAACTATAAGTAAAATGGGTAGTCCAAACCCCAAAAAGGGTATATGGTTTATACCATAGTAAATCTCTAAGTTAGGTAGTCACAATGCTATGAGCCTGTTGACTTATGGGGTTTTGAAGAAGAATTTTAAGATGGATGAGCACAGCTCTACAAAAGGGTTGTCATTTGGATGCACTGAGGAATATGAAAGATAGGTGTCTAAAACAATATCAATTGGGTCTTTGTTGAATATAATGAAGTAACTGAGTGGAGGTTCACACAATCCTTGCAAGAAGAGTATGTTTTGGGTAATTATGATAGATCTAGAGCACATATGCACATAGCTTAAGGAATTTCCTAAGGAAGTAGGATACACTGAGTGCGTATATCTCCCATAAGTATGTGTGAGAAACTTTTGTTGTCTCAAATGCTCGGAAAAAGGATTCAAATGAGATTTGTCTGGGATAAGAGTTGCTTATTGAATTTTAAAGTTATTAATGACATGGAAAATATCAAACTATTCCCTAGAGAGTGAAATCTCTGATTGAATGATTGTTTATGCTTATTTCTTGATACATTGTTTGTAGGTTCCACTGGTGCTCCAGGTCCACGGTTATTCACCATTCATCAGATAGAGGCTAGCACAGATAACTTGCCCAAGGCTCACACATGGTAAGTAGATCTTGAACAATTAGTGCTTAAAGGTTATATTTAGAACTGTCGTCTGGATCTTTGATGCTATTGACAATGACGTAGATATTAAGAGCAATTTTAAATGATATTTGAAGGGTTGTGTTCCGATCTACATTTTTCCATCAAATATTTTCCAAACTATGCTTTTGCTTGAGAGATTTCATGAAAATTGTCAGGCTACTTTTGTTCGCTGTGAGTATTAGTTGGTTAAGAGCATTTTAGCACCTCCCTTACCTTTGCATCTTTGCAGAGACCTAGAAAGGTGATATCTAAAGGGTTAGAACCTCTTGGAATTTTCTGATGATTAAATCTCAAACTGAAACCAAATGAAAACTATGTTGCATAATTATACTGTGCTTATATGCAATATGTATATGTAATATGTATATGTATCAAAGCATACAAACACTTATTATTTATTGTTAAATACTACTATTCTGAAGAACATGTATATTTTAACTTAAAAACACTTTTGACTGAGATTGTTTTTTTTTCTCCTTTCAGTTTTAACCGTATTGATGTTCCGCCCTATGAGAACTATGACAAATTTTACGAGAAGCTGACATGTGCCGTGGAGGAGACATGTGGCTTCGCTGTGGAGTGAGGAGTGAAGGACCCAATGATGTATATATTTATACACAGATCTCGAGAGAAAACACACACACACCTACATAGCTATGTTATGTACATCATGATAGAGACAACTTATCAGTGAATGTCTTTTACATGGCTTTTTACTAGTGAAAACGTGTAGGCACATGCTATTTGCAATACAAACATAAGCAGCCTGCCACCAGAGCGCAAGATTCAGCTCCAGGGATATCAAGTGCAACATGATGCATCATGGGATACATCACTTTTGCAATGCATCATGGGATACATCACCTTTGCAATGCATCATGGGATACATCCCTTTTGCAATGCAGCATGGGATACATCAGTAGGAAGCTGAATTATCGACTGCTATCAATGATGCTTAACAAGTTATTTAACAAGAATGATACACACACAATGGACTTTGGTACACATATGGGAAGATATCACAGAACTGCAGGACATCAGAAAGAGGAGAATGACATTCAAGTAAGGTGTATGCAGCTGGTGCAAGCAGGATATAATATACGCTGCAATGGAGCCTGCTTTTGAATGCTACTGATACTGTGTGCGTCGTATTACGGGGGCCTGAGTCAAAGTTGTGGACTCTTATCAAAAACAATCCTCACATGAAAACCACATAGTCTCAAATATTTTCCCATCTAGTGCCAGGTCTACTCACCAGGGGGAGCATCAACATCTAGTGTTCTGATTGGCCACCAAAGGGAGGCTTAAAAAGTGCCATTTCAGCCAATATACAAATGTAAGGATATGGCAAATGTTTTAGTCAAGGATATATAGGAGTGGATTATTAAGGACATGGTGTCAATAACATTTTTACATGATAAAATATTTGCCATGTTCTCCCATTTTGAAGAAGTGTCTATAGTGTTGTGTTAAACCACCAGGTGGTGCTTCACTTATCAGCCTATGCATTGCGAAGCCGTTGTGTTCATTTTCCACCAAATATACCAGACAGTCACTTTTGGTAAACACAGTAATCAGGATTTGAAAAATTAGTTTTGTACAATTGCGGACTGCAGAGAATGAGTGCGGACATGCTGGTATTATTTTGGGATTTTTACTTAAATCTGTCCTTTTGAAGGATTCTGGTTTGTAAGTGATCTTAGCTCTCTCTGAATACATGATTTGAATGAATGTACAGGCACACAGATGCATAAAGGAAGAAAAATCAATGGAATTGAATATTTTGAGCTTCTTTAACTGGCTGAATCGATACCACTGTAGATGCAATTTACACATTCTTTGTATCATAACTTTTGTTTACACAATCCTTATATCATGAATTTTTTAGCTCTTTATATTGCAAAAAAATTGAAATATGACCCAGCTCAGAAACTTCATTTGGAATATGTTTTTTTTTCAATGTAAGACCGGGTTTATACAAAAAATCAGGCTAATGTTGTCTGCAATATGTTTAACATAAGATCATTTGGGTTCAAAGCTGGTTTGAAAATGTGTCTGTGACTAAGCCTAACCACTGCCTTTCATCTACCGCTTAATGCATATCAAACCTGCGATCACAGAATGTATTCAGAAAGTGTTCTTAATTATTACTTTCTTACTTATTCAAACAAGAGCAACTCATCTGAAAAATAATCAAAGGCTGGAGATGCTGTGCTGTATTTTCTCCTGCAATTAAGAGTAAATCCTAGTTTATTTTTACTTGACTCACTCTGATAACCTGGGCCAAAGAGGGGGGAAATAGCAAGTTTTAAATCAGATTGTTCATTTGGTTAAGTTTTTTTAAACAAGTAAGGAATCAGAAATTCCATCATGTGTATGGTTGCATGTTTTTTGTGTTTCTGTCATTTGTTAACTATGTAAATATTTTACAGAAAAATAAAAAAATGTAGAATCTTAACTAAAAGCACTCAATATCATCAGAGGTGTTACTTCTATAGGTATTTAGAGGATGGCATGAGTGAATCATTGAAAACTGCAAGCAATAGGATTCCCTGTATTGTATGTTGTGTGTTTATAAGAAGAATGTGCATCAACAATGGCTTAGTTGAGCATCCCATCGTGATTATCTGGCATTTCACATCACTACACAAGCGAGGCGGCTTACTGTATAAATGAAAAAACAAAAACAAGCAAATAGCATTTCTGTTCTAATTTATTTTTCAGTGTTATGGTATTTTAGCGCCGTAACGTTTTGTTTTGTAAGATATGAGGAGGAGGGGAGGACGTAGGAGATTATGTTGGTACGGTATGTATGTCTCGCATACCAAGGAGGGGGAGGTAGATGTGTAAAACTGTGTGTTAACTAGATTATTTGTACTGGAAATGACAATTACCAGCCATTTTAGTTCTCATGTCATTTGCCATGGATGTTTTTTTTTCTTTTCTATTTAAAAGAAAACGCCTTTTGTACATATTGAAATAGTTTGAGCGTTATTTTTTAAGTGGTCTCTTTTGAAATGTTCTGCATTTCCATTTGATGTAGGTTGGAATTGATGAAAAATATGTATATTGACTCCTGATTTTAAAGGCGATTATTATAAACAAAGGAAATGTAGAAGGCTTCAAAAAGTGATCACTGAGACTGAGGTGTTTACAGTGAGACAGGACCCCTTATCAGTGCAGTGTTAACCCTTTCAGACCCATATCGCCCAGGAAGTGCGAATGATTAATTAACCCTTTCATGCTTGCAGCACTCAAAATAATTGGAAGGAGATAGTCTGGACTTGTTCATGTACTGCAGGCTTGAAAGAGTTTAGTGAAATCTGAGAAATGAAGGCTACGTTTCATAATCATTTCTCGAAAGAAGGAAACTTTCTGGGAAATACCTATTTTTAGTTTGTTATGGGTCGGAAATTGGTTGCATTTTTGTGCAACATTCCGAGTCATCCTGGCATCTATGGGTTATCTTGCTCCATTTTATGTGGCTCTTCAGTTCATAGGAGGATGTGATAGGGGTTTCCTTTATCTTTGTGTAAACCGCAGGTTAGGGGTGTTCCATTTCAAAAGATGCTGCAGAGGATGATACATATAAGGATTTTCCATATATATATATATGAGATCCAAGGGAATAGTTGAAATTCAAAGGTAATTAACTAAAAAGGTTTGTGGTACCACAGAGGTTCACAGTACTAGTAGAATGTTTAGACTATCCGTGTCGATATTTCATCCAGCTGCCCTCCCTCTGTTGAAATGGAACACCTGTATGCAGTCTTCATTTAAGGTCAGTCTGTCTGTATGTGAGTCTGTTAGCAGATGGCAATGTGCTAACAATGTGTAAGTGTAAATATATCGTACATATGATAAACGTGTATAAACTTGGAGGTCAAGTGGTGCAGAATAGACCAGTTTTCTACCAACTTTCTCTTTACCCTTTCCTGCTGCTGCTGCTGTCATGCTGCCAGTATTTCTTCTCCCCATGCTCACAGCAAGCAGGTGCTCCCATCCCACCTAACATATGCAAAGATCTCTCCAACAATCACCCATTGGAAGGGCTTACGTTTGACAGTTTTTTACAGAAAGCTGTGCTGTTTCTTCTTAGAAACAGTCACCTTTCAGTTCACCCATACCTGCCTGGAGATCTCCCTCACATGCTCCATCATCCATACTACATGAGAAGATCTTTGGAATTAAGCATGAAATGGAATGGAGAAGTATTTAAAGGAGAATTGTTAGTTTCTGATTAACGCCTCTCCTTCAAATATTTTCAGGGAGCGGCTTGTTTTTTAAAGGGATATCATCAAAATAGTCCAGTGGTTTTGGGCACTACAGGCATGAATAGGTGAAACACATTTTTTAAAATTTCCCTTCAAGTATTCTCGATATTGTGGGTACCTGGGTGTCTGAGCTTGTATGGGTTTTATAATGAAAGAGAGCAAGAACTACAATAAGTAAAGACTATCTCAATGCAATAAGTGGAGTATTTTGTGATGTCCATATTTGGTATAATTTGGTAACCAATCAGAGCTAAGCTGCAGCATTTATGCATTACTTTATAATCTATATATTTTTTGCGATGGCCTGTATAGTTAAAGATATTGTGTATGAGCATTTTTTCAAAGATGCATATTTTACCAGGATAGGAACAAGCAGACTATTGCTTGTTTTCACACGTGACGTTTAGATCAGTATTGTATGCTCTTCTGACTGTCTATGGTAGAGAATACGACCCTGCTGAGTGAGAAACTGTGGTGAAAATAACAGCCCACAACACGCGCTCCGCAGTTACCAGAATAAGCCCAGTAACTCACACTGACAAGACACACTACCTTGGGGCAAGCTTAGGTTCATATGAGAATATTCTGATCTGGCTGAGATGAATTCAAACCTTTTCAGTTAAAAACCCTTCTATTGCTCACAAATATTTAAGAAGGGCAAAGAGGGTTTCCCATTGGAAGTTAGCAGTAAAGGTGTACGAGTTACTGGGGTTACTGTGGTCCACTTGTTATTACCTATGTTGATATTATGTATGTGGTTGGGTGATGAGACCAGATGTGTGTGAATTGAACTAGCTGTGAAAAAGATGCTTTTCTATCAGACTGTCTATATAAGGCAAAGCGAAGGAGATAGCATTAAGAGACTATGCTTCAGTCCAACTGTGGTCATGCAGTCTCACTATCTCACTAACACAGTGAACATTTTAGATGCAAATGTCTCAAACATCATTACAAGTATGTAAGAAAGTATGCCCATCTATATAAGACCACTGGGCATTCAGGGCATCAGTGGGTTGAATGAATGCCATTCCTTTTGTTGAGAGGAGTTGGTTGGAGTTTTTCTCTTGTATCTACCTCTCAGATAAGAACTCGTTGATTACAGGTTGACGCAATGTTCACCATAATTGGGCTATTGATTTTCTACTTGATCAGTCGACATGGAATCAATGGGTTGTTCACTCCGTCACCTCCACTGTCACAACCAGATCATATCACACAATAGTTGTTTCTATCTCCCACTAGTTAATCAATTTATTTTCCATCAATTTATGTATAATAATTTTTCCTCTAAATTTCTTTCTGTAATTACAATATTTTAGTTATACCTGGAGGCATACTTAAGGTTTAATATATTTTGTGCTATTCAACATCAGTGGTTATTATAATATGAGTAACCACAATGGCTTTGGAAAAAAGGAAATAGCTATAATTATAGATTAAAGGCTGAGGAAGTTTCCATTCCTAAATAAGAATGTAGCCGAAGCTTAATTGACAATAAGAACCATAGCCTAAATGTTTGAGTAAATTCAATCAAAACATGGTCTCTAAACAATTGTGATTAATATAGAATCCATGAGTATTTTAAAATAATAAAATTGGTCCTGATTTCCTTCAATTAATTGAAATTAGTCTTGGTTTTGTATTTTTCTCTGTTTGTTCTAGCTCTGAGTTGAATCGCCCACGGTGTATAGATATGTAAATCAAACTGGGTTATAATTAGCTCTGGAGTAAAGTGTGACACAACTGGAGGACTGCTGATAAGCTAATTCACAACTGCATTTTATACCTTAAGTTCTTCAAATTATTGCTAGTGAGACCATTCATATTAGTTTTGCCATTTTCTATTTTTACTCGTACACTAGAGCTAAATCTAGTGTGAAGGCTATGCATGTTCTCTATCTATTGGTAAGAAGGACAGGTCGGCCAACTTCAAGTATAGGGCAGAATTGAATGCATATGAGCTCCAGAAACACTGGACTTGCGTTCCGGTTTCCTTTAAGCTAGTCAACTTCAACTGCTTTTCCAATGTTTTGATTTTCATCATCGCACTCGAGCTGCTGTTTTTGTACCGTACGTTTTCTCTGTCACTATATTCCTCACCCAACCACCTATGTTTATATACCACTGTTGCCGACATCCATTCATGTACAAAAAGAAATGAACACAATACTTCCAAATATAATATCCAACTCTGATCATTGTCTTGTTATTTGTCTACTGGCCCTCATTACGCTGCGTCTGCTTCGATTGGAAACCGAGTGGCGTGTCTGTTTCCAATCTTGTCCCCCACCAACGTCAAGAGAAAAAAATGATTAGAAATAATGCAGGATATTTGTATGATGTTTTGTGGCAGGGGCTATGGAGAGTAAGACATGGGATACTCGTTTAAGACTACCCACCAACCACTTCTGCTTTATATTAGCTAGCGCTTATGGAAGTACTTAGCGCCAAGTTGTTAAACTGTTATAATAATTAGCTGCTCTGTACATCCTGGCTCTCCCAGCAAACAAGCACTCATATAAAACTGCATGGCAGTGGTAGTTGGGTGTAGTTCGAAAGAATTCAGTATAAGTGTCATTCGCATTAACCTTTTTGTGCCTGTATAGGCTATAACAGCTTATTGATAACCTCTAACAAAAGCAATTTTTCATAAGTATTTGAAGGAGAAATGTTGATCAGAAACTAATAATTCTCCTTCATATATCTTTTACAAATAATGCTCAATTCCAATGTGATTTTCATAAGCACTTAAGATGTAGACAAGCCACCTCAGAGAGATCTCCAGGCATGAACGGGTTAATGATAATCATAAGTTCCAGTGCTTTCTCTGTAACTCCTTACCAGACTTGTCTATGTTGAAAGAAAATATTATACACAAAAGAGTTCTTATCATATCCAAATATTGGGCATTCGCCAAAGAAGAATTATAAATTCAATTCAAGAGGATTTCGTATGAGAATCACTAGGGAGGAAAGCTAACACAATAGATCTTTGGGAACAGGGAAATAAATGAACAACAAACTTGGCTTCTTATGATTGTGTACAAATATATTCTGATGTATTCATACAATCACACTCTCAATCTGTTCAGTCAACATTTTAATGCTGAATCGCATACGTGTCATAAAAAATATAGTATTCATCCTTACATATTGACAACCCACCCCTTACATTGTGCGTAAGGGTACGCCTTCATCCAAGAGGTTGTTCCAAGGTGTTCCACTAGAAAAGAGAAGGAACACAAGATAATCAGCTAAAACTTCCTTAGGATTTTATACGCTAAAGCCATGTCACCACTTAATTCATTTGACATGACTCGAATTGGATCACATAACAAGATAAACACAAAGCAGAGCATAACACATTTCCTTAGTATTTTGATCCGTTTTGTACAGGTGAGGGTTCAATCAAAATTACACCAACCTCTCAATAAAATTAATCTTATAGTTTCTGTTAAGCTCCTCTTTACTAATGGAACAACCTCAAATAGCTGCAGCTTGTTTCATGAAAATATCCTTCTTTGAAATTCCTGCCATATAAAGCGAATTTCTGAAATTCAGTCCATAATATCAGTTAATAGCTGCATAAAGTTTGAAATAAGCATGATCAATGTTTACTGGATCTTTACTCTTTACTCCATCCCATACCTTTTCCTTCTGAAACATGGAATAATTCATCTTCACTGCACATCCATTGACATAAGATTTAAAATTTGCCAGTAAATATCATAGACATACTCAGCATTTGGAATCACTAGTCATTATTCAGGAAATTTATATGATAATGCTAAAAAGCATCTCAGTCTTTGATATCTGATGAGAGTTCACATCTCAGATAAATCTTCATCTTTGGCACCACTTTCATCAAAAGATTGGCGCATGACCTTCAAGAAAGCTCCAAGGTCATAGTTTATTTATCTGTACCTAAGTCAAGTCCCCTTTACAGTTGCCGTGGTGACCATACCTATGTTAATATATTCATGCCCACAGCACCCCATTGGTCAAAGAACTTCATGGTATCTCAAACATGGTGGCCATATTTCAATTATTTATTTCAATTCATTAAAGACCAAATAGGTGCTACAGACTCAAATGGTCATTCAACAAAAAAAAAATTTGAAGTGCATCATTCATGTTCACCTACAAAAAGTGTACAATACACAATTAATTTGCATCAAATGCTGCACATACGTTGTTTTTGAAAAAAAATCAAGTTATTAATTTTGTACCTAGCCTTCTCATAAAAAGGCCATTTTACAAATTGAGACAAATATCACTTGATCCCAAAACCAAAACAACAACACATTAAATAAAGTGTCCTTCTCCCCCAAAATACTCCTATTTGCTTTCTTACCAGACAAATGAATATCAAATAAGGTTACAAAGTTGTCAATTGCTGTAATATATAGTGAAAGGCTGTACATTTATAAAACATACACCAATTATAGTCATAAAAAATATTGGCAGTAAAGGGAAATAAAGGCTTAATTTTAATGATATACACAAATTAATGGGCCAAAATAAATGTACATTAGGAATGGACCTAGTTCTGGTTGACTGTGCTAAAGTTAACAATTTTAAGTCGCTGCAATGCAGAAAGTATCATCAACAATATTGTTAAGATATTGTAATGTTAATTGATATTGTATATCGAGAAAATTGTAAAGGTGCCAATCCCCAAATTGTACATTATAAATATTGGTGTAATAACTCAGTGCCAGTTTACAGTACTGTCTTCATGCCTATCATATGTATTTTTCCTTCATCAGGTACACTCTAATCAGGATGAAATACACCAAATCAAAAGTAATAGAACTAATAAAGCATCGATAAAACAGCTAATCATAAGGTGTTGAATGGTATCCATATCAACAGGCAGTTTATTCAGAGCCTGGACTAGAATGTATTGTAGGGTTAGTTCCAAGACAGTTTATACCTTTGTATTACTACCAAACAAGTCTCGTTAAAGAAGATAATTATGTGTGTAAAATTCTTGAGGTTTTCCTGATTGAAATTTAAGAGTTCTAGCATATCATAATGTTGTCACGATCCAAACACTTACTTGACTCAGTAAAAATCCCAATAAATCTCTCGCGGCTTGACCCTGTTATTACACATGCTGCTACCTAACAATTCTACATGTGATGTCCTTGGGACTTCAAATAGATATGGTGCAACATCACTGACCTTGTATTTTTTACCTTCTTAAAATACAAGTATAACACACACACTGACATATATATATATTATATATGTATATATATATATATATATATATATATATATATATATATATATATATATATATATATATATATATATATATATATATATATATATATATATGTATGTATATATATATATATATATATATATATATATATATATATATATATATATATATATATAAATATATATATATATAAATATATATATATAAATATATATATATAAATATAAATATATATATATATATAAATATATATATATATATATATATATATATATATATATATATATATATATATATATATATATATATATATATATATATGTATACAGTAAACAGACTATCACACACATAGAGTACAATCAGTGGAAATCCTCGGTGTCTCAATTAAAATACTTGTACATTTAAGAGGATAGGGTACATTTTGCTGTGGCTGTGTAGAAAACACTATAAATAGGGCAGACCTTTAATTTCATAAATTTCTATAAATACAAAACTACAAAACAGTGTTATTTCTAACCACCCTGCTTTAGCTGATTGTTTTGTTTAAACCCCTGGGCAACGTTATCAGCTACCTTATCATTGTTATTCTCAACATTTTTCTGGCCTTCTTTACTTTGTTGCACATCTGCAATGTTTTTATTAACTTCTGCATTCTGCTGTATCTGCTGTTGGTTTTGATTGATGATCTGGTCAGCCTGATTCATCAAAACCTGGTGCACTGGATTGCCTGCTTGAGACTGCTGCTGCTGCTGCTGCTGTTGTTGCTGCTGCTGCTGCTGTTGTTGCTGCGGCTGCTGCTGCTGTTGCTGCTGTAGTGGCTGCTGTTGCTGCTGCTGCTGCGGCTGTTTTTGTTGTTGCTGCTGCTGCTGCTGCGGCTGTTGTTGTTGTTGTTGTTGTTGTTGCTGCTGCTGCTGTTGCTGCTGCTGCTGCTGTTGCTGCTGTGGCTGTTGCTGTTGCTGCTGCTGCTGCTGTTGTTGTGGCTGTTGCTGTTGTTGCTGCTGCTGTAGCGGCTGCTGCTGTTGTTGTTGTGGTTGTTGCTGCTGCTGCTGTTGCTGATTATTTATAGCTGGCAGACCATTGGCATTGTTGCCTCCAAAACCTTGATTGAAACCCTGTTGTTGATTACCATTGCCTTGTTGCTGAATATTTCCAGCCTGCTGCTGAATATTTCCAGCCTGCTGCTGATTATTTCCAGCTTGTTGCTGATTATTTCCAGCTTGTTGCTGAATATTTCCAGCCTGCTGCTGATTATTTCCAGCCTGCTGCTGATTATTTCCAGCTTGTTGCTGCATATTTCCAGCCTGCTGCTGAATATTTCCAGCTTGTTGCTGAATATTTCCAGCCTGCTGCTGAATATTTCCAGCCTGCTGCTGATTATTTCCAGCTTGTTGCTGCATATTTCCAGCCTGCTGCTGAATATTTCCAGCTTGTTGCTGCATATTTCCAGCCTGCTGCATATTTCCAGCCTGTTGCTGCATATTTCCAGCTTGTTGCTGCAAATTTCCAGCTTGTGGCTGAATATTTCCAGCCTGCTGCTGATTATTTCCAGCCTGTTGCTGAATATTTCCAGCCTGTTGCTGAATATTTCCAGCCTGTTGCTGATTATTTCCAGCCTGCTGCTGAATATTTCCAGCCTGTTGTTGAATATTTCCAGCCTGCTGCTGATTATTTCCAGCTTGTTGCTGATTATTTCCAGTCTGTTGCTGAATATTTCCAGCTTGTTGCTGAATATTTCCAGCCTGCTGCTGATTATTTCCAGCCTGTTGCTGAATATTTCCAGCTTGTTGCTGATTATTTCCAGCCTGTTGCTGAATATTTCCAGCTTGTTGCTGAATATTTCCAGCCTGTTGTTGAATATTTCCAGCCTGTTGCTGTATGTTACCAAGAGGTTGTTGTTGTTGTTGTTGTTGTTGCTGCTGCTGTTTTTCCTGTGGTTCTTGGGCCTGAAAGTAGTTAAGAAAATAAGCACAAAAGCAGAATTAGGACAGATGCCAGATGCAACAAGGACAAGTCATTTTAAAATATTGAAATCAAGGCATACTTATAACACAACGTGATATAAAAGTTTTGTGTTGAAAATGATGTCATGATCTTAAAGTACAGAGTTAAAACATTTGATTAGTACCTTTGAAGGTGTTTGTGTATATGAAGTCAATGGTTGCGTTATCTGAAGTGTTTGGTCGAGTGAGTGTATGAATAAGAGAGGGCTTGTTGCATGTATTAGTTTGATTGGAACTGGCAGAAGCTTGGTTCTGAATATGAGTGTTGAAATCACATATTTCTACTTAAGTTTCTTTCACACATGCAGAGATGAAGCTATCAATGTCACTGTAAAAGATTGAGAATCTTGACTTTGGACATCTGTACAAGTTTGAGGCTGATCTGAACTCCATTGTTGATGTGTATTTCAGTGAAAGATTGTGCAGATAAAGCTCTGATGAAATGGATATGCTGTGGCATGCTTGGGTTAGTATGAGGAGTACAGTGGTGAGTCATGATAGAAATGTGGATGACAACTTGGCTATGTTAGAGTTGAGTGTCAAATGTGTTACTGCAATCGCCATTATTGCACTGTGTTTGAAGCTGAAATCAATCCAACAACACCTGAAAACAAAGAATACATTTTTACCAACTACAAACAATAGAAATTATGTATCAATATAGCAACAATGTTAAGGAATAACCTAGACCACGTAGCTATCGGGTAGCCCCCTTCAAGTGATTGATGCTGAATTTGACAGAATTATTATGGGGAAAGGGGAAAAGGAAAAGGGGTGCAAGGTAGATGATAGCAAAATAATTTTAGCTTTTAAGGCAACAAAATCGCTTAACCTAATCATGTCTGATCCAGCATCCAAATAACCTCCTGAATATCTTGGTAATATCTTTCTGACCAGTGCATTTTTTAGAAACTATTTGGAAAAGAAACAGTGATAAAAACCAAAACAGAGCGCACACCCTTTCCAGTGTATTTCCTCATATTTATATCTATATTCATATTTATGTATTGATATATTTGTATATATACCTTTTGGTCTGCGGCGTGAGCCTCATCTTTGTGTTCCTTCAAGGCAGCAATCAGCTCCTTCTGTTCCTGGATCAGCTTCTTCTGTTCCTTCTGCTGCTCCTCCAGCTGCTGAATCAGCTTCTTGGCCTTCTCACCATTAGCTGCCTCCTCTACCTTCTTCTCTCCATCCTTCTCAACTTCTTCCTTCTTCTCTCCATCCTTATCTCGGCCTTCTTTCTTCACTCCATCCTTCTCTCTGCCTTCTTTCTTCTCTCCATCCTTCTCTCCCTCTCCGAGCTTTCCTCCATCTTTCTCAACTTGTTCTTTCTTCTCTCCATCTTTTGGAGAGTCAAATATATTATTCTTATCCTCTAATCCCTTCTTCACTTTGTCTTTCTCTTGCTCTTCTCCTTTCTCTTCCTCCTTGGGCTAGAATTACAATACAAAAAAAAAAGGTTGCGAGGTGTAAGAAAAGGTATGCCATGACAAGAGTTGAAAAGGAATAAATTGATGGTAAGTTAATTTGAGGCAGAGATATACGGACGGCAAGTAATAGACATGTTCTTATAATAAAGAAAATATCGGAATGTGAGTTGCGCAAGTTTTAAATTCTCCACACAGAATTCTAATAGATCATAGATGAAATCAAAGGTTTAAAATACTTATCCTGATGATGCACTGGTAATTGTCAGTATCTAGGCACATTACTCTAAATGACTTAAATTTTTTTTTAGAAAAAATTGTTTTAATATAAAAAATACATATTTAACCAATTACTTCTTAATGATGCGTAAAAATTTGGTTTCCACAGCTATTTGAAATAGGGAACATGTTAGAGTGGATAAAGATTCACTTTATACAGTCATATACTGTACGCTGTATCAATTTTGCGCCCACAAAATGATGCAATGAGAAATGCGAACAGTTTGGCACCTTAGTTGCACAGATTTTTACACATAGGTGTTGAATGACAAGTGCTTTTTAAGATTCTAGCATAGGGGTCAAATTTCCAAATTATGGTGCACAGTTTAATGAATGCCGACTCCAGCGGTGCACAAAGAGCACATAATAATTCAACTGTTGCAATATTAACAAGGTATACAGTTTTAGACAGATTTCCCCCCTGAGCCCAGTATAAACTAACCTTTGCTACTTCATCTTTACCGGGCTTTTCATCAGGAGCTTTATCTGCCTGCTTCTCCCCCTCCTTAGACGGGGATTTCTTCATGTCTTTATCCTGCGGGACACAGACATATACAAGTCAAATAGCTTGCACAGAATCACTATCAACAACGAACAACTGAATGATCTAAGCAAGGTACAGCTATGGAAAAAGAATGATAAAGACAAACGTTTTCAGTAAAAATTCTGATCTGTATAAACAGGGTGTAATTCATATTTCCAGTTGCACAATTTAAAGCAATAATGCTCACACCTAATTGAATTTTCAGAGCAATCTTTCGAACAATGTTCCACGATAATTTGATTGGTATAATGTCAGCAATCAAATGTTACTTACTGTTATGTGCTTGGCCTAGTTACACTTATTGTTTGTACAAATTAAGTACATCTAGTTTTCTCAGTTTATTTGAGATTCTTGCTGCATGCCAATTCAGTTTCTTGAAACGTTTAATGTTTTATAATAGTCATATTGGATATCTGCCAGCAATGTCATCTCAGACTGAGCATTGACAGTGTTCAGATATTTCTTGAACCTATGATCAATTCCAAAGTTATTTTCAGAAGTATATGATATCCAGACAACAATTATCAAGATGAAAAAGGGACTTACTAGTTTTTCTTTGTCTGCTTCCTTGTCCTGAGAGTCATCAGGTGCGTGTGGAATTGGAGGTTCTTGTCTCTTCTCTTCCTCTACCACTTTAGCATCTACCAAAACACAGCAGTAAATATCATTAAAGACAAGTCAACACATCTTGGCATGTCCTTGGGAATCTAACTACTTATAAGGAGTTAACATTGGAAAAATATCCAACTAGATTGAACACCAGGATTATAACAATTATTGATAATCTTTTATATAAATCAAGTATCTATACATCAATGAAAGGTTTACCCATTCTGAAATATTACAGCCTATTTTCCTCAATACTAAAAGAATATCTGGAAATTAACATTTTAATCACTCCAAAAATGAAAAATTCTTAAAATTTATCAACTATCTAGATACAACATTTTTTTCAATGTATGAATATGTTAGACAACCTGTCATAAGAATTCAATCAATGAAATACAGCAAATAAAATGAAAATTCTAGTATTATTAGTTCACCCAATTTGAAATAATAGAACCTTGAGTTAGACAATGTGTTTAGTTAGTGTTAGACTTGTGCCCCCTTCTCTGTACTACCAACACCCTTAATATGACTAACATGTGCATAGCATAATTGTGTAAAATACTACCATAATTAGCGAATGAACTTAATACATAACATCTATTTACTTAATGCACTAGCTTATGCACCAGACCCAATTTAGTTTATAGTGTTTTACAAAACTAAGCCAAAAGAGTAACTTCTTTAACTAAGCAACCTATTATATTCATTTCTATCCTTGGCCATTTCAATCTGTTTGAAAATGGAAATGGATACACAAAAACAAGCTTATTTACACACATAAATATTCGTTTCTGGTATAATAACCTAGAGAATCCTGCACGCATATATGAGTGCAAGAAAATCAAAGTATTTGAAGATCGTACAGCATGAACAACTGATACTGGATGCTGGCAAATAATCCCTATTACAATTTGACTTCAGATATTTGGGTAAAATTACAATTTGGACTCGCATAGGTTAACTTACGAACATCAGTACTGACAGCTTAACACAAAGCAACACTAAACTGGCACACTTAAAGGAGCTAGCGTACGCACAACATTAAACGCTGTTTTGAAATTTACAAAGAAGAGGAAAGAGGACGGCATTTCGTAAAAGAATTAAGAAGCATCCATAAAGGAGACAGGAGACAATAGAACAGACCAACTTCACACACAATAGTGAGGCACACAAAGATGACCACAAAAGAATAATAGTACAATGGATGGAGTCATCATATAAAAGGTAGAACAGTATGAGTACAGAAAACTGGGATAAAACCAACTGCTCTATAAACATGTTAAGTGGGATAGACCCGCTATGACAAAGAATGAGAAAACTCTGACAAAAAAAGAGAGATCAGCTTTTTCCCAGTGTATGGGATATAACAAAGGATATTTAGGTACCTTTGTCCTCTTTTATGAAGTTATTCAGAAGCTGGTAGTGTGAGGAATTTAAGGTATAAAAGTAGTTTCAGCAAAAATGTTTCCTATATTTTACAGTGTGTTAAAAGCAAAGTATCGTACTAACACACTCAAGACTGAAATGTAATGCTTTGGAGATATTTTTGAAAATCTAGAGAATAATGTAGAAAGAAAAATATGAAAAATATGAAAATTAAACCTTAATACTTATAAGAGTGTACCTGCAACTACCCATGCAGTTAATGTGATAAGTTGATTTCTATTCCTGAATAGCAGGTTACAACTATCATTCTCAGGCAATATGTGCCTTACATTAGCTCTATCAGGTGAGTAGTAGGAAGCTGTCAAACAACAAAAGCTGCCACCAATATAAGCTGTGTGAATATACATATATATATATATATATATATATATATATATATATATATATATATATATATATATATATATATATATACATATATATACATATATATATATATATATATATATATATATATATATATATATATATATATATATATATATATATATATATATATATATATATATATATATATATTATATATGTAAATATATAATTACACACTTTATTATAGCATACGCAAGGGCTGATAACTGTAAATGGATGATAGGGTGATGACAATACAGGGAGAAAAGTCAAACCAGAACAGACCCAATACAAGTTTGAAATGAAGCCAATAGTCATCATACTTAAATTGTGCTTCTTTTAGTACTTAGATATAATTCAATGCAAATTCATAATGAAACAAATACTGTTGGCCAAGATTTAGGCTGAAATAACTGTTTGATCCGAAAGCATTAAATTATTCAATACATTTCAGCTTGACAAGTTTGATAAGATGTTAAGCTTTCAGGCCTGCTTGTAGGTTGGGTGATTTTCCCTGCATAGAGAGTGATGTAAGAATAAGGCGACCAGGAGCAGTGAGTGTCCCCTTCATTACCAAAGTTCCCAGGAAATCCGACACTTAACAAACATTTCTAAAAGAACGTAATGCATGTACTATGGAAAACTTTCGGATGCAAGTTGTTTCCATATTCCATCGAAAAAAGTTGCTTCCAACATTTCCCATTATCCTCTGTTATAGGAAACACATTTTTCTTGGAGATGGCCAAGTGAGAAAGCGAGCGAATAAAATCAAGGATCCCTGGAGCTCTAACACATACACAGATATTTCCAAAAGAATGTGATACAATGAAAAACATTTTGAAAGTTCTCATACTCCAGTGAAAAAATATTTCCAACGTATCCAACTTTTTTCTGATAAAGGAAAACGTTCCTTATATGTCAGATGACCCAGGCCCACTTGGAGATGAAGAGGAGAGAGGAAAAGAAAGAACAGCAAAATAGCAGCGCCCTCTGACCTGGCTTTTTCTCAGGCTTCAGTGTCGGCTTAACTTCCCCTTTTACACCTTCTTCCTTTTCTATAACTTTGCCGTCTTTTATAACATCATTCCCTGCTAGTGGTAAAATCATATCACAGTCAAGTATAAGAAAAATCACCAATAAACATGAACCTCTATGTACCAGTGCTTTGATAAATATATATATATATATATATATATATATATATATATATATATATATATATATATATATATATATATATATATATATATATATATGTATATATATATATGTATATATATATATATATATATATATATATATATATATATATATATATATATATATATATATATATATATATATATATATTTATTTATATATATTTATATATATTTATATATATATTTTCAATGTGGGCGTTGAAGTCACCAATAGTCATTTATGCAAATATTCAAGCTAATCAGGGTATTACATTGTGGTAGATTACTTATATCGGTAATATGTTTTTAGTGTTCAAATTCTAAACTGGTACATAGAGAACAACTTGTTGACATAAGTAAACACAGCCTTCCTAAGTTTACCTCTAGCAAGAAGGGACAGCTTTCTCTTTCTTGAAAAGACCCAGACTCAGGCCAACACAAATATATCTCGTTTCTCATTGCCGACTTGGGCATCGAAGACACCTTCTGGTCTACAGGGGGTGCCGCCCCCCCCCCCCCCCCCCCCCCCTAATTAACCCATTAATGCTCACAGCGGTCAAAAGCACACTGACAATTTTGATTAAATGATTAAATCTTGCAGGTGAAGGCAGTTAGGAAAATATGTGAAGGATGTTGATAAGAACATTACATACAACTCTCCTTTAAATGTTTTGTAAAATTATTCTCAATTCTCAAGTTATTGTCAAAAGTTGCATGTTAAGCAATGAGAAACATTTCATTTTCCTCAACCTTATAAATCCCAAGCACAAAAAGAACAAGATTGGCAATGAGACATTGAACTATCATAGGCCAGGGTTGTATTTTTGTTCTACTGAAGGCAAAGGAAGAATTTTACGAGAAGTCAGTGTCATAAAAAATCCCAAAACAATACAAATGCTGCATGAAAGTTTTGTTAAGGACATGAAGAAATGTTTCTAGAATGAACAAGGACATGACTTTATAAGGGAAAAAATAAAGCATCCTTAGAAACGAAGGATCCTTAGAAGTTGTGTATACCAATGGCAAACAGCCTGTAGAAATCTACTTGATTTGAGACGCAGGGAGTTGTATCCTAAACAAAGGACCTCACGCAGCACATAATAACAGGGCTTCACATACACTCAAACTGTATTCTAATTTTGTAAATCTATTCAACTAACTACAAATGAAGATGCCACTAATACTGATTAATCCTGTATCTCAATATAATTTTCTAATACAATCAGATTCACAGAATTAGAAATAACTTTAAGAATGATTATATCAAATCTTGATTTGTCTTCATAGAAAATCTAAACAGATTGTACAAAAACTCTTCAATCAGATGAATATATATGTACACATATATATGTAATACACACGTACAAAACACAGACTTCATAATACCACAAATAACAAGGTGAGGAATCTTTTACAAGACATTCATAACATAGTCTTGATTCCACTTACAAATTGTAAACATAAATTTCATTTTGTATACAACTACATACATGTATGCCTTAAACAAGATTTCTAGACACAAATTTACAATGAACATAAATTATTGACTAATTGACTTAATTTTGCATAATGTTAAAGAGGAGCTATTTTTCTTCAGAGAAACAATCCTCCTTAACTGAAATATATAACCATTCCGATCATACAGCTATCAATCATTGAACACTTAATGGATAAAAGAAGATAATGATGAGTTATTTTTACACAATTCACTCACCTGGTAACTTTTTCTCTATTTGGTCTAGGTTTGGCACAGGCGAGGGGATGCCCAGCTTGGCGGCCAGGGTGGATTTATGGATGTGTATGTCGAGTGTTTTTTTGATGGGCATGGGTTGTGTTTGGTCCTGCTGGTTGAGGGTGGTGTAGGTACTGGCCAGCAGTACCGTGCACCCCAGGAACAGAACCAGCTGAAATAGACAAACTACGGATCAGTAACGGGCTTTCTTGATGGGCATGGGTTGTGATTGGTCCTGCTGGTTGAGGGTGGTGTAGGTACTGGCCAGCAGTACCGTGCACCCCAGGAACAGAACCAGCTGAAATAGACAAACTACGGATCAGTAACGGGCTTTCTTGATGGGCATGGGTTGTGATTGGTCCTGCTGGTTGAGGGTGGTGTAGGTACTGGCCAGCAGTACCGTGCACCCCAGGAACAGAACCAGCTGAAATAGACAAACTACGGATCAGTAACGGGCTTTCTTGATGGGCATGGGTTGTGATTGGTCCTGCTGGTTGAGGGTGGTGTAGGTACTGGCCAGCAGTACCGTGCACCCCAGGAACAGAACCAGCTGAAATAGACAAACTACGGTTCAGTAACGGGCTTTCTTGATGGGCATGGGTTGTGATTGGTCCTGTTGGTTGAGGGTGGTGTAGGTACTGGCCAGCAGTACCGTGCACCCCAGGAACAGAACCAGCAGAAATAGAGCAACTAGGGATCAGTAACAGTACTCAATACCATACCAAATACCAATATCAAATGGAAAAAATATTGTATCATAAAAGTCAAGTATCGTATCATTAAGACATGAAAATTATATTAAATTGACTTAACTGCAACTAGGCCCTGTACAAAAGCAGTTTGCTATCTATCAGTGAAATTTCTGAAGCTGATAATGCTATATTTTGACAAAATTAGGTCCTCCGGAGGCAGCCAGTGACCTTAGGCGAATATCTTTGTTATCATACCCTCTCTAAATTCTCCCAAAGACCTGTCAATTATACTTATCACCCTACAGTACATTTGGAAATACAGTAGGAAGGAAGCATGACCTCACAAAATATTTCAACAAAATCATTATTAGATTTTGAGTGGCATTTATTCCAAATGATGATTTTATAAAAACAGAAGTCAACATTGGGTAGGGTCTATTTGAGGCCATATCTCTTATCTTAATTTCAAAACAAAAGCTAGTTCTGCCCTGAACCCCTCTGTACGTACTCAATTGGATAGAGTATAGATCAGAAGTCTTACCTGTGCCATGGCTTTGTTGTTATTTTTTGAGGTGGACATGACTGTGATAAACATAACTGCAGGAAAGATATAGCAGATCATAGTTCCCATGGTGGCTCCTGTCAGACCCAGAATAAACTCAACTGAAAACAGAAGACAACGGATCACAAATTGGTTCACATACAAAAGTAGGATGAAGATGTACAGACAAGGGATTTGTATATACAAAATTCTGTTCTGTCACCAAGGTATACTCTCTCTCTCTCTTTGCTTTATATTCCACAAAACATGAGCGTTTTATCAATGACCTGATGTGGCACATATATATATTTATACATTATGGCTTATCATCAGTGAATATCCAATTTTTATGAATTGAGATTGAAAATGCCTCCACCTCCTTCATAATATACCTTTACTGTTGTAACCTCTTTTAAATGTAGACTGTGCTATTCTAGTAAAGACAAGCAGCTTAAAACCATTGTCAATTTTTAAATACATCAAGGCACACTAGGTACCTATACAAGATGCCATAAGCAATGGGAACTTACCATTTGGTACGAAGATGCCCACAATGAGGGTTCCTACCACGATACTAAATGTTATCAGTTTATAGTGGAGATCAGGAATGTACATGGCGCCCCCTAGGTGGGTATGGGAGCCCTCTTTCTGTGGACGAAAAAATACACACAATTAAAGAAAGGGTTTTTACAGAGAATAGAAACTAATCAATATTCAAACATATTCATCACAGAAATTTGGTACCTGAATTGTATGTAAATCATTTTGACAATAAAGCAGTTATTTGAGAACACTAAGTTGTAACTATTAAGGAGAACAGGAGGAACTTGATAAATGATCACAAATTGTATAAACTAGAGTCCTAACAACTAAGTGAGCATGGCTGGGCTAGAATTGCAGAATGATAGAGGAAATATACCCAACAGCAAAGTATTACAACAAGAACAGTTTTGAAAAAGTTTGCACACTTCACACTACTTAAATGTTATTCATACATTAAAGTATGATACTATGGTCAATGGAAAGTGCAAAGGGCAGTTGAAACAAACACATGTAGACCAAAACATCACCTGGGGATATTGCCCCATGCAATGCTGAACAAGGATGTATATAACCTCAAACTATATCATAACATTCACAGGGTACATGCAAACAGTGACAGACAATGAGCTTTTGCAAAAAATATTTTAGACTGAGTATCTTTGAGCTCAGTAGAGAACCATAACCGTGAGGGAAGCAGCAGCCATGACAGACCCAGGTGTACACTGCAAATACCCTGTCCATCTTATTACTGACATGCCCCTATATTTCCAAGCAGATCTACTTAGATATTTTTAAAGGTGGTAAAAATCAATGCTAAATTGATATCTCAGTATTCACTCTATCTAGATACACCAAAATGATGTATATTGCAGGCTTCCTTTATTAAGAACCAACAAATGATACGGTGTAATATATCATGAAACGCTGAGAAACATGAGCAGACAACCGTGTGTTGGTACGTCTCAATTACAACCATGACTTATTCGATCTGAATGTCTGAACAGAGGTTTCATTCAGGCAAATCTGATATTTGTATCATAAATACAGAATTGGTCAGAATTTTGGCTCATAAATAGCAAAGTAAAAGGGGGTCAATGACAAACTTTGATATATAAGGCTTTATGTCCCCATATGTACTCAACCCTTTCCCCACAGCTTAACCCTTAAGCTAAGAATCTCGCTTCATATGTTTACTCACACTCACACTTCTAGATACACCCTGTATAAACAACAACGAGACTAGTAAGTGACATGTCAGAGTGAAATTAGGGCTGAATGTTATAATAGTAATGAAAACTAGTTAGCACATCAGTTAAAGGAGCAATGACCTTATTTGTCATACAGTGTAAGAAGGCAGATTAGGGTTAGTTTATGTAGATGAGTTTGGAGGACCATGTGGAAACACACAAGCAAATATGTAAACACAGCATAGGACCATTTCTTATTTATGTAAGGAATCTTGAGTTCCTGCTCACGCTTTATGTCACACAGGAAACCCAGCCTAGAAAGCCCATATATCAACACTTTTTTCCACATAGATTTAAAATATTTTAAGGCACATATACCCAGCCAAATCATTGAAAATATAAAACAGATACAATCTAGTTGCATCTTAGTTCACTGAGAATTATTAAACTTTGTTAGTTGTCACTTTTTTACCATATTGCGGTTAAGTCGTGACTGGCCACTAGTAAGTGGTAGAGGAAACCAGAGTACCTGGCGAAATCCACTAAGTCACTGGCAACTTCCTCTTGTGCCTTGGCCGGGATTCAAACCCAGGCAGTTAAGAGAGACAGCAATCAGACAGCAGCACTACCTTAGACAAATTCTTAATCAGAACAGGCCCTAAGTTCACTGCGAAAATAACTGGAATGCAGCAGGCATTGTCTAATGTATAAACTGTTTGGAACTTTTTATTCTTTTATTTCAATACCATACAATACTTACCCTAGGAAAGAGCAACATGTATAAACTAGCCCTCATGGAGCAATGTGTATATACTAGCTCTCATTGGTCAAGACCACACAGTACTTACCCTAGGAAACAGCAATGTGTATATACTAGCCCTCATGGGAAATATACACAGAGGGAAGCTGACTGCCACTGAGAGAACGAAGGCCAGCTTGATGGCCTCACTGAAGATGGTGGGTGTGAAGTTCATAAGGATATCACCATTGATATTGTCATCACAGAATGCTATGTAACCAAAAAATCCAACCTGCAAAATAAAACACAGAATGAAATGAACTCTTCAGAATGTATTGCTTTGCTCTGATGTTCTAGTAAACACATGTGTGTAATTGATATCTCAACAAATTAGATATCTCAATATAATAACTCCAATGAAATATAACATTCCTTGATGTTTGTGAAACCTTACTTTAGGTATCAATTTCACAATTCTTGCTATTGCTACATTTTTCTATAGTTAATAATTGCTTCCATTTCATTCATTTTTCACCTATTTTTCACCTATTTTTCACCTAACTCTCACAACATTGTATATGGACATGATACTTTATTTCAGTAAGTAAATACATGTTTATTATTGTAATCTGAGTATACTGTGGTCTCCCTTGAAAAATAGGATGCCCAAAAATATTACAATTTTGGGCACCCACTCACTAAATCCTGGCTAAGACCTTGTATGGTACCTTCACTAGCCACTGCCACTATTTATTCATAGAATAAAGATGTTAGAAGTAGATCATATCAGTTGTTTGTTTACTTACACATAAATAAACAGCAGTACATATATTGACAGCGCTGCTGACGATGGAGTTCATCATCTTCAGCGAGGGCTCTGGGAGCGCATCATACATCACAAACAGCTGCCTGAAAACAACAAGCAAACCAACGCTTAAACCACCTACAATATATATATACCATTGTGTGAGCAGGTAGAAATGGTGCCAGTCATACACTACAAGTAGATAAATTGGCATGTGATTATTGTATTGTATTGATAAACACTAGAAACAAAACATTTAGACTACTGCTAGTTAGGGAGTTACCAAGCACTTCACAAAATCCAACCAAGTAAACATTTTTCTTTCTAGAACTCAATAGAACAGGTAGTAGGAACAAATCAAAGCATGATTATCGGATTGATTATTTTTCATTGAAGATATATGTAAAATCATCATATGTAAATGCCATCTGAATAACGCCCTTCATGGAACATTTCATCTATTCAACACATAAAACAGGGTCTTAGCCGATATTTGGAAACAGGGTGTCCAAATAGAGGTTTCAAAAACCTTTGCGTGTCCAAAGTGTGGTACAAAATACATACTACTAATAAGATAGACCCTATACCTTTATAGATTTTGCTTTTTTAGGCCAGATACTGCTTTGTGTGTCTTATAAAAGTGACACTACAGCTTCTACATCTTCTATCTTCTAAGAAAAGTCATCTTCAGCAAATTCTGACATAAACTTTTGGGTGTCCAAACTGTCAAAAAACAGTGTTCTGCGTGTCCAAATGACACGCTGGATGCATTGCGGCTAAGCCCCTGACATAAAAGCTGTGTTTCGTTGTAGTTGATTGATGGACCTGTAGTGTCCTGTGATGAGATGAAGATGAAACTCACGTCTGACAAGCGAATGCCATACCAAATATGGGCACGCACTGGAAGACCCCCTCTGGTCGCCAGAGCTCTACCTTGGTCACCCACACACCTGACCACAGGTGATTGAACGCGAGGGTGAACACCTGAAACACAGATAGATAACATGGTACACAAAGGGGTGTATGGGAATAGATGCTACTGGTAGATTGCTGAGTACTCATAACAAACACAAGTTCGGCTCGCTCAGAAGAAAAATTCCTTCATGTTTATAAAAGCCTGGGCACTGGATATTACTTAGACACATTTTTTCAGGTTATATAAAATTCTATACTTTATGATGCTTGATCACACCTTCTTTCATCATGAGCAGTCTTATAGAGAAATATTGTCTCACTTATAACTCACCTCTGCTACAAATACAGCATAGAATCCTATTGAGAGTGCACTAACATTACTGAGGCTCTCAATGTTACGCAGTAGTCCCAGAGGTAGGGCAACACACAGTGCAAGAACCACCATCAAGCCTGTCCGCAGAGTTGGGGTGTTCTGTGAAAGAGAAGATAAGAAAATAAGTGACCAAACATTTTTGACTTAGTAGCCCGATAGGCTACCACGATGCTATTTCTTGTGGTCCTGTCAAGCATTTGGTTCCCAGAATTGAGTAGGCTATTTAATCTGCTGGACTGACACTTCTGAAAATACAACAAATTTACTGTTTGATTAATTAAACTGATTTATGAGATATATATTTCTTTAATGTGAGCATTTTGGTCTGTTCCAAAGGCTAACTAATAATTATATTTCATGCACTTTTTATTTTTAAATAATTTTTGTTTATTTGCTTGCTGTTGAGTATGGTGTTACAATGTATTGTCTCCTATTTTTCACATACTTACTTCTACTCCTAGTAGTTTTGATATGATTGCTGGTCCCAGATCTCCTATGATGACATGGAAGGCCACACACGTTCCCATAAGGAGCCCTATGATACTGATCTCCACCATCAGCTTACCAGCGCCCCCAAACGTGTGGAGCGCTGAAACAGGAGCAGAGGGTACACTTAGTAAGGAGATGCAGGAAACCCTAAAAAATTCTATCCTCATTGGTGCTGTTTTCTGAGCACACATAATCTGTTAGTAAGGGTAATGACTCCCTTCTGCACACAAAATAATGTGGATACATTTAGTCATTTTAGCTATAGTCATGTGGCAAATTGGCTATATAGGCATGTGACTTACCAACATGAACCTTGAATTGAGCACACCTTTACAGCCAATTAGCAAATTTTGAGCTTGGTTATGCCACAGCAGCCACACATGTACAAGTCTTATCTCTCACCCTCTGGCTGCCCCATGTGCTGTTTAGCACTGTAACTGACGTATGGGATTAGACTTTTAGACTGTGAGCAATCTCCTCTTGAAATGAATGTGATCATCCCCCATGCATGTATAAACTGGTTTCATTGTAGGAAGGGGGTCAACTCACCTAGGTATTCATACGATCGTTTCTTGGATGCTAGGGCAGCTTTAATCAAGAGTCCACAGGAGATGTTGGTCAGCCAGGCACTGCTCAGCAGGAGCACCATACCTAGTATGACACCAACCTGAAAAATAAACGCGACACTCTCATTGAAATACCAAGCTTCAAAACACACACTTGATGGGCAGATCTTAACCTTTAGGATTATGTAATTCAACATAAATATTGAATAAAATACCATCATTTAAAACACAAAATAGCTGAGGCAATATCAATCTTGTAGAGTCTGTATTTCACGACAAATAATGAATTTGTTTACTTAAGTATGCAATAATGATTATTTACACTTTCCTAGCAATTGTTGATGCACAATATACCTGGTTTTCTAAAGTTAATATAATTTTCATAGTTCTATACAATACATAATTGATGTGGCTTTCTATGAAGATATGTGCAAGATACAATCTTTTTGTGAATATTGCTGAATCAAGGTGAAATAATTGAATTTGAATAGTTTCATGTAGATGCACTCTGTATATATCATAATTGGAATCAAAAAGAATTTGAAGTCATTTTGCTCATGCTAGCTACATGATTTTTTGCAAAACTATATTTGAACTTTAAGTCCATTAAATACAATTCTATTCTTCCACTATTCTACCCAAATCTGTGTTATCATGGGAGATGATGATATTTACTGCATCTATTTTGCTAAAAGAGATATTTCCATTTCACTGTGGATGAATCAGAAGCTACATTCCACATGCTGTATATACCTACATGCTTTTCTTTCTAGCATTTTAATAAAGGTGTGGGCAAATATAATAATACAAATATGAATAAGGTGCAAGGGAGATGTCAACCAAAATGGATATAATTATCTAGTAACTTGTACTAGTTCAACACATTCAACTAATCTAGTAGAACAATATAGGACCTTGATCAATAAATAGTCCATATGACTACTCAAGAAGTCAATATTAAGTAAAAATAGAAGGTGTGCAAATATACCTGCAATATGCTTTTTAAGTTTGATATATGTAGATCTACGCTTCTGGATATGTTTTAGTTTAAGTGTGATACTTTTGGGAGAGTTTTGATAAACTATGTCCATAGAATCAGAACATCTTAAGAATATTTCAACCCTTTTTAATAAGATACTTTATACAAAGACATAAGCCAAGTTTCAGATGCATACTTATATTCACTTAACTTTCTGTTATAAATTATAACTGAATTGATAAGCATATTTTGGAAGAAAAGCAATGTAATCAATAGGTCCTCATATCCAAGGTATGCTTTTAAAAGATATACATATTAAGTGTACAAAAAAATCATTTCTCTATTGTGTCTGTTTGGTACCTACACATGCAGTTCTGAAATAAATGCATTAAACACTACCCTACAAGATGCAGTATATTGGAATCAATCATAATTTCTCAAAACAACTTGATCATAGTCATAATATCAATACAAAGAAGGGTGATAAAAATGGATATTTCACACAAATATGCAGTACATAATGTAACAAAAATAATAACATCCCTAGGGGCCCATAAAAGCCTGACAATTACGCCAAAAATGCTTAAGCAATTTAAGAGGATGAACATTTTTTCTGTGGATTATACTTTCAATTTCAAGAACCTTGTTATCCTTTGGTCCATATAGATTACATCTAGATGTGTTTCGGAGCAGATGGGCCCCCAGAGAGTGGAACTGATTGTAAATAACAGAGAACAAATATCAAAGACTAAATTGTACTCACCTGTTAGTGAAGCAGTTGCATTAAAGCATTAGTGAATGATTTACTGAGTGTGCTGTCCATCACCATAGTAAAGGGCTTTGCATTCTAGTCAGCGAAATCTAGTAATCTAACAGTTGCATCGGGCACTTCCAGGCACAATACATTCATTTTATATGGCTGTGAACTTATGCACCCCTTTAACCCCTATTGAACCAAAATCTTATGATAGCCCATTTTGAACATTACAGGTTGGGATTGATGTATGAAATTCTAACAGTTTAAACAACCTAAATGGAACTTAGATTGAGACAATGCTTTCTTAGGAGAATTTCAAGCATAAGTGGGTTTTGGAGCAAACCTAGTTACTTATGATGCATTGCCCTATTTAAAAAGTTTGATCAATAAAAACAAACTCTACAGTTTTCAGAATTAGCATGCTAACTAGGAAAGTTTGCTTTTGAAGAAGTACATCAATTTTCTTTCAGATAAAAAAAATAAAGAGGTATACCACTATAAAAGACGTTGAGAGATTTGTCGAATAAAATTGAGAATTACAACTGGCCTTAATTTGAGGGTATTTTGGAATAAAGTTCTCAATACTAATTTTGAATCAATGGTAATCTTTAGATCTTCAGAAAATGTGTCCTTTTGTATAGGCTATCAAAAGGCTTTGACAGAGAAATGCATTTAATAAAATGCCCTTAACTTAACCAGACTGGAATGGCTTTCAATAACAATATTGAAATATTCAGCCTAAAGAACAGCCTTGTGCCAAAGCAGCTACACTTAGGTCAGGATGACATTCAACATTTTGAATACAGCAAATTAATAAATCTATAAATACAAAAGAGTTATCACAGTACTTCATTGATATCCAATCTTTTGGAAGCAAAGCATTTCTTAAAAAAACCTTAAAATTCAAACAATCACCTTATGCAGGTCCCCTAAGATAAGTTCAACCAAGGAATTTTATTTGGTTGAACTTCAAACAAACATGACCTAAATAATGCTCTTTATTCTCTGAAAAATTATGATTTATGTCATCTTTAGGGAAATGTCAAAATTATTGACCCATTTAACATCTATGATAGGACATTTTATAGTATGACAAAGGAAAAAAATATTTTCAGATAGGCCACTGCTCAACTTCGAACTTGAGACTGGGAAGCTCTGATATCATTTCAAGCTGCTTTAAATACAAGGATCACAATTATAATAAAAACTATCAGCATAATGCTTCAGAAAAAAATTGAGAGAACAAACCTGAGTGAAATAACTTCATAAACCAATTTCATGTTTATTAATTTTTACCAAGAATTGTAGTCAACATTTCCATTTATCTTTGGGGAGGCACAGAATGAATAAGGTTGGATAACAAATCATGAAGTACTGTAACTAGTACTTACCTGTTTGAAGCACAGGGGCATGGTCACCAAACTAGCTCCTGTAATACTGTTGCACAGATTGAGAGTAAGGGGCCAAGAGGTCCTAGACATCCTGTACCTCAGCTCGCTTACTCTCTCCATTAGTGGTATTGGTGGTGGGAGGTAGTAATCAGAAATGTCCTACACGCAGCTGGCGTGGAGCACTCACCTGACGGAAGCAGAACGGCATTGCCAACACACTCACACCTATGATACTATTGCCAAGGTTTATAATATACGGCCAGCTTGTTTGAGACATGGTGCTTTTTGTTTTTCTTTCGCTGTATAAAACTTATTCTTCTTTCAACAAAGCGAAATCAGCGAGGCCTTTGACTGAAAAAAAAAGTTCATATATTAGGCATTCCGTGTATGGTTCACTTCACATACTTTATTAGTCAATCTATAATCTGATGGTTTCTAGTACACTGTATCAGATGCTTCCAAAGTCTTGACTGATGATCGATAAGTCAAGCCTATCAAAGCATTTGTATCAATTTAAAATGGCTAAATTTCCAACTTCTGAACTTCTTTCTAAAATAGTAAAACATTCAGCCATTGTCACCTTCATACTAAGTGGGGCAAATTGTTGAAATTGACATGTCAGACATGTACCTAATCGAAGGATATGTCATGCTGTCTAACTCGCCTTTTAAACAAGCGAGAAATCCGCTGTTTTAAACCACTGTGCACAGTTAAGCCACTATTTCTAATACATGGCACGACACAGGGATGCCAAAACTGAAACATCAGTATAATAAATAAAATGAAAAGTCGAGTGGGTAGATTTTCCATTCCAGACAACACAAAGTGGCCTTAACCGGGTCTTACATTTTTTATCATTAGAATTTTCAATTCATTCAGGGAACCTTAATAAGGCTGAAATGCATCTGAGAGTCTATTCCATCTCTTGAATAACATTGACACAAGTAGGAACTGTTATTGGAATAATTGGTTAGTCTGGACTGTTGTGTTGAATGCAACTCCAGAATGCTCTCTCTCTCTCTATCTTATTGAGGGGCATGACACATCTCATTATCTGCTCATCAGACATTACTTCAAGTTCATGTCTCTGCTTTAGATCTAGTTATCAAAAATAGAAAATAGAATAAAACTAAGGTTAGCAAAAATTATAAATCCAAGGTATAACAAAATAAACTGCTACCTTGTCGATATCTTTATCGGATTAAGCCATCATTCATTACTCATCCAGTACTAAGAAAGGCCGACGTCCTAAAAAATGACAGGCTGAAATATGCACTGAAATAAATTTCGAACTTGTAAATGTTGTGAAGATTCCAACATGGCGACGTGGCAGGTGTTTTTATTTGGTCGACAGCCGGTACAGGCGTATATTTATCAATAAGAATACGCACATTCCTGATTGTTAATACACTTTTAATATTGAAATCTACACGATTATTGTAATTGAATTTTCTATTTATCGTCAATAATTGGTAAGTATTTGGTATTCTCAATAAATCAGGAAATGAATCAACTAAATGCAGTTGTCCCTCTTTCGGTCAGATTTAAAAGTAGATTGATTGCCGCGACACCTTTATTTCAAATGACAAACTACAAGTTCCAAACAGCAAGGATTTCTCTGCTGTGCTCAGCCTTGGGAAAACCAGAGAATCAAACTCACAAATCGGGTTGAAGAATAAAAATCAACCGACGGAATATCGTAGGTAATACCCATAAACAAATTAACTAAGTTTGAGTAGGTCTTTCTCATCAATTCCTGATTAATTCGGTAAATCACACTCTTCATCTGGGAATCTCACTCATTATCGCTCACTTTACCCAATATTTCAGTCAAAATAGTTGATGCTTTGCCAGATAAGAAAGTAATGTACCTACATCCCATGGAGTTTCATGAAATTAGAATTGTTATGCTACTTAAATATATTTTATTCATTTTAGGCTACTACACACATTCAACATAGGAATAACAGGAGAGAAAAATGCCAGGAACTCACTGCTATGTTCCTGGGTGTGTGAACAGAAATTGGAAGCAGAAACCACCCGGTTTACAGTTCCATAGGATTCCAAGATCTGGTGCATTGCGTGAAAAATGGCTAATGATTCTGTCCGTATATGGAAACAAGAACCCTGGAGCTCCATTCGAACCGATTGAAGATTTTCGGGTCTGTTGTTCCCATTTCCAGGGAGGTGCAAAAACAGCCATTCACAACATCCCAGTTATTTTCAATAATGTGAACCTTTTGGGTAACAGATCCCATCAGTGGCAGACTGAAAAGGACTCTGAACTCATCTCACCCGTCCTGGATGGTAAAATTGAACACCTGCATGGAACTCTGTCTGAAGGCACAGGGGCACCTGGGCATGTACAAACTACATTCCAACAAAATCAGGAATTTCAGGGAGCAGGTAGAGGACATGGTGGAATGGCACAGTATCAACCACCTTTACCTGGAATGACCAGAACTCCTGAGCAGTCTTTGATAAGGAACGTCGCACCTGCCTATCAGTGGCCAAAGACTTCATCCCTAACCACTCCCCATCAAGTACCCAATTCCCGAGACTGGATGGCTGCAGGGTTTACAAATTCCTCTACCTCAAATTTTCAACATATTGGAAGTGCCTCATTGCAGGCCCTTGCGTCAAGCAATAGTAACTCAACAAATGGTCCAAACATGTATTTGGATGGATACAAAGGACCAGCTTCATCAGTGTCATCAAATTCCAGCTTTTCCTCTTTTCTGGCTTCATATGGTAATCAACAATTAAGGCAGACAGAAAACCCAATGTCAAGCAGTCAATTATATTCATATCTAGGTGCACCTCCAGATAAAAGGCAGGCCAGTGAATATGGGGTACCTCAAAATAGTAGCAAAAGACTGGATATTAAATCTGAGCCCCTATCAGAACCTGCTATAAATGGTAATGGACTACTACAGCAACAACAACAGCAACGTAACCAGACTCCGCAGGTGACATCCTCATCATCCGGTGTGCAGTACACTTGCACTATCTGTCAGCAGGCATTCGCACAACAGGTTAGCCTCTATACACACCAGGACATGTTCCATCAGTCAGTGCTCTATGATGATCTGTTCCTTCACAATCTAGAGTGGAAAGGGACGGCACATTATAACCACAAAAAGAGGATGTCGCAGAGTGGTGATGGCAGCCCAGTGCTCCAGGATAGGAACTGTGTGCTGTGTGGAATGTCCCTGCCTAATGTGGACACTCTTCGTGCACATCTGATAACCATCCACAGTGTCATGGTGGGGCCGTCTCTTTCTGCCTTGGTTGAGGCAAAAACACCCTCTGACTTACAAGGAAATAAAGTGGCTGAAGCCTGTTCCATATCAGCTGATTGTCTAATGAATCAAACCAGTCTAGTCTCAAATCCATTGGGCAGCTATACACAAACAAACACAAACAGACTGGGTGGAGACATTGTAGTGAAAACGGAAGCAGAGGATAAAAACTATTTTATTTAGCTTAATATATACTATATGTATTCAAGTTGTTTAAACTTGAGGATATTAGATCACTGAAGTTTAGTTTGTAGATATTTTTAAAACTTCTCTACAGTTCCTAGGTTTTGGTATTGAAATGATACTAATATGTTGGGGCATTTCAACGAAAAGCAGTCATACCTTTAGGAAATACATGTACGTAAAAGCTAGAGTACAGTTGGTCATCCTCATATTTTATCTTCATGCTCGTAGTCAGGCAAAACAGTATTCTGTTTGACATAATACCTTACTCATTATTTATATCATCTACCAATATGTGTTTTGCCATTACCAATGTATGTTTTGCTTTGTTACTGCTCTTGTAACTGAACTATGGGCTAGCCATTGCAAAAGACCATTTCAAGTTTGAGCAGCACCCTTTATTTACCATTAATCATACTGAAGGTAAACTACCTATACTACCTTAATAAATATGACAGGTCATCGGGTAAAGCAGGACTTGGGATTTGCAGGGGGGCTAGGACTATTTTCAAGTGATTTTTCTAACCCATAGGTTTGCATTCTGAAAAGCCAGAAGGCCCGCATTTGTCTGAGATTTTGATATTGGTCCTAAATTGAGGACCCATGACTTCTTCACTGGCCTGTGGCTGTTATATTTTAGAGACAAAAGCCATTATGTCTTATCTGCTTGAAAAACAATCCGAAGCACTGGTATGCCTGATTGATTTGTTTTTATTTTCAGATGAAAAGAAACTTTCAAAACACTGCAATTATAATAACTCGGTGAGAATCAGCAAAGGGTGTATATAGTTAATAGAGAAATGGTATGGTATGATATCTTGTCAAGAGAATATCATGGTATTTCATGATTTATCTTTTCTTAAATGTCAGAGTTTTATTGAGAAATATGTAAAACGTTGTTTTTTCAATTAACTGATCACTTTCAGCCTGTAGCAGCGGGTCAGAACGCCAATTTAACTTGGATGGATTACAAGTTCTGACATGTACCTAGAAAAGGGTGTCTTTGATTTATATTATTTGCATTCCTGTGGGAGATATTTAGTGTCAAAGCCAAGTGGGGGTGGACTTTCCAGAGATACAAGTTAATTTCCCTCTTATCTTAGGAGGTTGGCATCCCATTGAAATATAAGACACCCTTTACTAGGTACATATATGAACTTATTTATATATATATATATATATATATATATATATATATATATATATATATATATATATATATATATATATATATATATATATATATATATATATATATATATATATATATATATATATATATATATATAATTTTGGTGATAAATGCTCTTGTGGTTTCAAATTATTATTTATTTGATATCAATACTTGTTCTTGTTTGATCAATTTCCCTAAATTTAATTGAAGTTCCTATATTTAAAGGGTTGTATAACTTGTTTTTTCTCATCCTCCTCTTCCTTGTTAATGGTGAAGAGAACAGTCACCACTTTAAAAGTTAAGCTGCCATCTGTCTGCCCTAGACATCATTTAAAGCCAATCCTGGTTATTGCCCACTTTAGCCTTAAATGTTCTTATTGCATCAGGCTCAACCCCATCGCAAATAAAACTGCAGGCTGGGACATGCATAACCAGCTGTTTGAGTTTTATACTTTCACTTCTAGACCTAATGTTCTGCTTGCGTCGACACAAGCAGAACATAAGGGCTTTATACTTAGGAGCCCTGCTTACTGCAAGACTAGGCTCTTAATCCATAAGGTGATGACATTCCCTTCTGTATTGACCAAGCAATGTGACATAGCACCAGCAATGGTAGATAGATGGCACCACCTAGCATAAGAAACAGTTCAGGGTTTCATTTACACAATGTCTTCTCCAATTCCTAACTTTTCATTCTCCCAGCGAGGGAGCCATTTGTATTTGCGGGCAAATACTGACATTCTAGTTTATACTGTCAGTGCCTGAATCCTGCCACTAAGACAGGTGAAATAAGAAAAATGATGAATGAATAAATTCAGTATGGAGGTGATGAAATATTCTAGTTTCTTTCGTTACCTATGAGTATGATACATGTGACTCGTACCAGAAGTTTGTCTTGAATTACAATAACTATTGTTTTCATTATATGTAAGTATATTTAAGTGTGCAATATTTTGCATTTATTTGTTTTACTGTTTATATGATATTGTAAGTTTTTAATATGAATAATAAATATTCTAATATAAAATGTATCATTGCTTTTCTGATCATTAATCAACTGTTACTACTTACTACCGAATTCTGTGTAGCTGTCTATTCTAAGGCAATTTATCTAGCATTTCTGGTTTACCCTGGCTGGTTATAATGTAATGGATGTTATCTGCATTTCAAAGCCAGACTGTGACATGTTAGTAGTTAACAGCAATTTAGGAAATATTTAAGTTACTCAATACTTGCCTACGTGCCTTAGCAGGCAATTTACATTATTTCAATGGTGCAGTAAAACCTCGGAGATATGAACACCTCGGGACCAGGGCAAAAGCGTTCACATCTCAGATCTTTTCATGATGTAATAGATACAAGTAGGCCCGGAAAATTGTATTCACATTATGAGATGTTCATATCAAGAGGTTTCACTGTTCCTTTGAAAAGCAAAATTGAGTCTAGGGCAAAAGCGTTCACATCTCAGATCTGTTCATGATATAATAGATACAAGTGGGACCGGGAAATTGTATTCACATTAGGTGATTATATTAAGAGCAAAATTGAGACTAGTGTCCTTTCACAGCTGGATTAATGGGTTTCCAGTGCCAAGATATTTTTTCCTCGGGATGTGGTAAGAGACTAAGAGTACAGCTCCTACAAGACCATTTTTGATGAAAATAGACCATAGAAATAATTCCGTGCTCAATCTCCATTCAAAAACATACCTTGATTAAGATGCTCAGAATATTCCTTAGTTTTTGACTTTTTAATGGGACAAACATGCACAAGCCAGTTTACCAATTCAAAACGGAGGGTCTAAAAATGTCCCTATTATTTGGTTTTATCTTGGCAAATAATCCTTCAGAGAATAAGGAAGGAATACTGCTAGAAGGTAAAAACTCACAAATATCTTGTGAATTCCTACTATATTATTCCTTAGTAATTTTCAAAAGTAAAGCTGATCTAAAATACACTATGAAAGGAAACTAGGCATGAAAGGATCCAGATAAGATCATGAAGAGAACTAGAATGAAACAGCAATTAAGAAAATAAAAAAACACTTTCTTTTATATACAGAAAAATATTTATTCAATAACAATATCCACATGGTGAACAAATACAGATAGTGATGATGATTAACATTCGGACGTGTTCTAACACAGCATCCACTAATGATGAGAAGTAGTCGGTGAAGATGACAACAGACACAGCATATTTAAACAATGCTACCTTAGTGATGACTTTTATCATAGCCAGTATTCAGTAATCCCTAATATCCATTTTAAAATTCCATGTTTTATCCCTTTTGCAATATTGGTAAACAGAACAGTAGAGTAAAAGTGACTTATTACAAATTGGACAACTATAACTGCAAGGACTATTAGTAGCTTTCTAGCCATAAATGCTTTAGGCTTAATAAGCAGTTCTCTACTTTATTTACGGCCAGCACTCCAATTTACTGCAAAGTTACACTACCTGAAAAGGTCATTATTTCAGGTGCAGACTTAAAGGGCAAATGCACCATCAGAAAGATTTAGGTTCAAAATGATCTTTTACATGTCACCTTTCAAATAAGACCTCCCCCGAACCTGTCCTCTTCAGCACTACTCAGTTATAGCTCACAGAAGTTCAGCAAGCAACAGTCCTGAGGCAGCTATACAGGGCCTCCATGCATCCCAAGATGCACTCTGTTTTTGACACCTTCTTAGCACCAGCCTCTGTCACTAGTGCTTCAGAGATAGCAGTAGCATAGAAGCCTGCATGGCTTTCCCTTTCTTGCTAATTTTTATTCCTGGCTCATCCCTGATCACAATTTTTGGAAGCAAATAAAACTTCAAGAAGTAAAACTTACATAGTATGGCAGAATTGAGCGATTCAGGAATTTGGAGGAATGGAAATATCTGACTCACCTAGGGAACTTCTCCCTTAGACCCACATGATCCTTTACTCAATGGTGCCAGGTTCTTTACTCAAAGATAGCATCTTGATAACAGGAAGTGAAGGAATACACATACTAATAAGTCCTACACTATTCCCATGAGTAACTGCTAACTGACACAAGTGTTGCAATTTCCTGTAAGTGATTAGCACAAACTGATTTCATAGCAATTAGGAAGTAATGGTTTCTACCCCAAAATAAGCTACAAATCAAAGACTAGTCACATAGTATAACTTCCAAGGATTGTTTGAATATACAATAGGAAATTGAAGAAGTTCAATCTTTGGGAATTGTGACTACTTATTGAAAGCCAGTAATGAAAAGCTAAGCAGGAAAGGGGAGCCCACCCCCCTATTACTGCTATCTCTTAGGCACTAGTGACACAGGCTGGTGCTAAGAAAGTGTCAAAAACATAGTGCATCTTGGGATGCATGGAGGCCCTGTATAGCTGCTTCAGGACTGTTGCTTGCTGAACTTCTGTAAGCTATAACTGAGTAGTGCTGAAGAGGACAGGTTCGGGGGAGGTCTTATTTGAAAGGTGACATGTAAAAGATCATTTTGAACCTAAATCTTTCTGATGGTGCATTTGCCCTTTAAATGGCAAAAAGCATATGTTTTACCACATGAGTTATTAATTACCATGACATCATTAGCACATTTAAAAGAGATGATTCACAGAAGGAACCTCAGGTACTTGATTTTGAGAGCTTTTTCTCAGCAACACCCTTCCTAATTGCTAGAAGTTTTGGATATCTCAAGAATTAGAAATAGCGGAGCATGGTTCCAGCATGTTAACAAACAAGAAAGATAAGGATAAAATGGAGGCCGTTTTCATCCCAGTTCTTAAGTAATAGAGTAATTTCTAAATAAAAACAAATAATAATTGATGAAAGGAGTTTTCCTCCTAAGATAGTAAATTGATTTTCATAATTTTCTGTTTTATAAAATAACTTACTATGATTCTTAGGAAATTTCGAAGTTCTTGTCAACCTGTGTGATAACCCAATCATAATTGTGCTGAAGAAGGAAGGAGGCACCATTATGACTTTTCAACGGGAACTACATACCAGCTAATAATAAGCATAGAGCACCGGTACGTTCGCTTAGATAGAAATGTTTACATTTATCATGATAAGTTTTATTTTTCAGGAAAAGATGCAGACTATTTCTTGTTAGTTTTGGGGACCTTTCTTGGCGGTGTCCATCGCAAGCTTGAAGCATCCACTGTGATCGTAGGCCGCTTATACTGTGCACTCTTTAAATGTTCCTCCACCTGTTTTGGTGTCACACATATCACATGCTGCCCCTTCCAGTACTTGACCATGTTGAGAGACTGCAGCGTGCTGATGATGTCACCTTGAACAATACTTGTCATCTGACTGCAAGATAAATAAGAAATAATATAAGCATTTAGCATTCAGTAAACCACCATGTCAATTTTTACACAATATTATCTTCAGAGTGAGGCTATGTAATGTATGGCCATTCTCACTTTAACCCATTCATGCTCGCAGCAGCCAAAAGCAGCCTTGATCAAATTGTTCAAGTAAAAGCATACTTGGGAAATAATTTACAAGGGGAACGTTACTATAACTACCAACAACTCCTACAAATTATAGATCCAGATGACAATTACTTAAACTCTTAAACATTAATGTATTATTTTTTTTTTCATCAAGAAACTTTAATTCGCTCATTATATAATGGTGCCTCTATTGTAGAAAACACTACCATGCTTTTCCTATTTAATCAGCATGTGCACACTCTTACATTATAAGACTGACTTTGCATGTATATATGACCTTTTATGGGTTGAATATTATCTCATTATATCTTTCGCATCTTTTACAGTTTATTTCCTTATAGTGTAGTAGAAAGAACAAAGGAGTTAAACCTTACCTGAGATCTTTGATTGATAGAGTTCCTTTAAAATCCCTTAGGATTTCGAGTAGTACCCATGACCAATAGCTCCTGTAGCTCAGCTTCCCAAGATCTGATAAGGGCTTCTCAGGGGAACCCACCAACCCTTCCATCTTGGACAATTCATAACCTGGAAAAAGATTTTTTTTTTAAATCAGATTGAATTCAGATCAGAACTTTGAAATAACTATAACAATAAAATTTGATTTTTACTGAGACTCAATTATTTGTTATAAGATCTCAATTTTGATAGAAACTTGAAAATAAATCAACTCAAAGTTGAAACAATTGCATGAACAACCAGTTTCCTAACTATTTCTGTGATATTAATCATATATTGAGAATATGTGTATAATCATATCCCTGGGCAATCCCAGCATGAAAGGATTGAATTAATGAAGAGACCATAAGGATACATGTTCAAGGCATCTGCACATGAGGGTTGAGCAGTGCTTCTCAACTGATCTGATTTTCTGTGTATTTCCACTGGATATCTGGATACCTTGTATACTTACTGAAAGCTATCAGAAATTTCCCATAACCCTTTCTCTGATAGGGAGGCAAGGTAAGAATACAGGCTACATTGTTTCCATCTGGCGACTCCTTCTCCTATAAATCAAGGAATAGACATTTTTCTTGAGTTTCAAAAAATTGTTTATATAAAGAAGAAATTCTATGTCTCATTCTAGTGGGTCTACCCTTTGAATATAGGAACCCATTCCGATGGTATACACACAAAACAATTTGTAGGAATTATTATATATAGAAATAAGTATTACATTGTTTTTGGTTTGGTTTCACATGTTTCTATAAGTCATTAGTGCTTCATATGAATATTTATCCCACTATAGGATTGCTATAAAAAATAATGTTTAAAGGTTTTTCTGCCCTTACAATATTAATGCTAATCATAAAGAACGTATAGAGCACATAACTTTGATTCAAGGTAGAAAATTCTCACACAGATTGAATGACACCCCTAACAGTAGGATTTAAAACTAAGATAGAAGTGAGATATAACAGAAATTAACCCATTAACACTTAAGAGGTTTTCTTGAAATTGTCTTCTGGATCTGTGATACTTTTGACAATAACCTGGAAATTAAGAATTATTTTACAAAATATTTCAAGGAGAGTTGTTGATAATGTTCTGATTGACATTTCTCCTTCATATATTTTCCATACTAGGCTTCCACTTGAAAGATTTATCTAAAATTGTCAGGCTGCTTTTGGCCGCACTGAGTGTTAATGGGTTAATGCATCATTAAGTGTTTCTTACCTTAGAGAAGTATCCCACCAGATGGCATCCTTGTCTGTCGACTTCTGTGAGAATGTAGAAGAGGAATGGCTCCACATCGAAATAGAGAGTTTTATGATCCAGGAAGAGCTTAGCAAGTAAACAGACGTTCTGACAGTAAATCTGCAAAACAAAATAAGTCACCTATGATGAAAATGTACATCTGATTAATACATGAATGTTATTTAGCTACCCAATAGATCAATGGCTTGATAGAATACTTTTTAATTTTGAGTGAATCAAGAACAAAATTATAATCATTATCGTTGAACAAAGTTACGTATTTGTTACAATATATAGCTTACCTCAAAATGAAAGGCATCAAGTTTAAAAAATCTCAAACTTTTATGGACGTAACAGGCCTCAACGCTAACTTAAATAGTTAATGGCCCCGTAGGAACAGCAATCCCTAGGATCAACTGGTCCTGCAAGATTCTTACAATTTTTTCTCTTAACATTACTAGGCATTTGATGTGCCTGGCTGAATGTTTACAGGCCCTCTAGCCAGCTCTAGGACCAGTTGAGTCTATATTTACTGGCCCAAAGCCATTTTTGGGAATCTTTATTAGCATGGGGCCAGCGGTTCACTGTTAGTGTCGAGCCCTGCATAGGACTTATTTAAAGTGAAATTTACTCCAAAAGTGCTGTTTAAGAACCACAAATTATTGAAGGCATGCATTATCATAGTATCAAAATGGACTGTTCATTCAAATATTCTGTAATGTCTGTTACCTTGTTTTCTTTTCCATCTACTTCAAATAATGAGATGCTTCCCCTTCTGTAGATTTCTTTCCCAGGGGGCTGTCGCCACGTACACTGACTCTGTAAAGACAATACCGGTATACAATGTAACCTGAACACTTATTTAAGTCAGTTTCTGAGGGCCCTTTGGTTTTCCAAAAGTCCAATGAAAAGATTTTTTAGCTTTTAGGTGCAAAGGAAACTGTTTATAACAAGAATTATAGATGACTTTGCGTGGTAGACCAGAGTTTTACAGGCTACCCTTAAGTAAGTAACCCTACGACAATCAGGGAAAGGCAGTGTTTTAGATCCATCCTAGAAAGCCCATTGAATGTAGTATTTATGCAGTATTTATGACTGATCAATACATTATCGCTATTATTAATTGATTTTTGATAAAGCGCCCTTTCCCGCTAAATGTTTAAAGGCGCTTTTATATGAACCTACGTCATTACATATTCCCTAGACTCCTAGCCGTGACTTCTCGCAACCAGGCGCCATCTGGAGGTGGACTTGTTCAATGGGATATAAGTACCAGAGCACCCATAAAGTGCCTTTTTAATTACTCTTATGTACACTATGAGTCACACTATGAGACCATTACATTACACTCTTATGATGGCAGAGGTTGATACTAGATATAGGAGATATAGATCAAATATGAAAGCATTTCTTACCTGATGATACCTATAAGATTTTTCTAGTCGCATGTACTTGAGGCAATATTCACATATCCACAGCTTGGCCTGTTTGCCATACTCCTCCGGGTAGGGAGAGAAATACCATGTGTCGATTTCATACTTGCCAATCTGAACCTTGTCAATGTACTTCACTTTGGTGATCTGAAATCAATTTACAGAATTGAGTGAAATTTGAAAATAATCAAATGAATAAACTGTCTCTGTCACAACAAAGCTAGAAAAAACTAAGATATAAAAGTAAGAAAACAAAACAACACAGTTCTTTTAATAAAGCTGAACTGAACTCATTATTAGAGGTCAATTTAAAAAAGATTGTCTGGATCCAGTATGACATGGCCTGCATGCAAAAACTTTGTAGTAGATCACAAATTCACAAAATACAAATCTCTAAGAAAGAGTTGTAAGTTTAATTTTGATCAACATTTATCCTTCAAATATATTTCAGGATTTCTTTATTAGAAAGATATCACCAAAACAGTCAGGCCTTTCATGTCTGCCACAGGCATGAATTGGTTATTAAAGTACTTCTAAATGAAACAAGTTCTATGTCACATCTGAAACTTACAGCTTCATGCTCTTTCTCTAGGGCAGCAGTGGTTGGGTCCATCTCTGCATATGTCTGAAATAAAGTAAATGATGTTTTAAAACAACATGGAAGCAGCCACAACAGAATAGTTGAATACTGTCCAAATCCCTGTTTTATCTTGTATAGCTTAGTTTTGATATAAAGTTAAAACTGTGGTATATGTGTTCAACTTTTTGAATATGTGGACTCTGCGGACACGCATTGTAATATAAAGACTGTTTTCAAGATATAAAATACAAGTAGGCAGCGTCAATGATACATTTTGCAATAGCCGTCATCAATCGGGGTCCAAAAAAGGACATCATGAAAATTTTGGGCATCTACTAGTGCTACCTTTCAAAGGGAGTCCATACTATCTTCACATTGCAACATGAGCATAAACTTAGTCATTGAGTAAACGTATCCTTTAAAGTATTACCATTTACATTTGAGTGAAAAATTATGCGAACATGCATAAGGATTTTCTATACTATCTGTACACATTTCAGGCATTTAATGAAAGGAATATTCAAACCAGATAGATCATTTTGAATATAGTCAATATACTTGTACATATCTTTGAGTCTCATGACATATCATGTATATTCAAGTTGCTTAAACATTTTTCATTCTCACTATTTGAAATGGTGGATCTTAATGGAAATATTGAAACTTCAAAACTAACCTTTTGCACATGGTTAATTTCATCGTGCTTCCTCTTCTGATTTCTGGTGATCTTTCTGTCTGTGCCGTCTGCGATATCATTGAGGATGGTGACTATTTCTTTGGGCTGCGCCTCTCCCACCTTCACCTTGGTATTAACGTCCAGCCTCTCCGCATCAATCCACTCATCCAATCTGCGATTGACTGCAAACAAACAGAAGTACACGTAATGTGGGGCAACAAATTCTGCCGCAAGTAGAGTAGCTTATTTTGATATTTCTTTAAAGATATGTATGACAATACTCATAAATAGCATTGAATGACTTCCAAATGCACCGATAAAGACTCAAATAATTACTAACTGATTGTACTGATAGTGATACTCTTGAAAGTACAGCCAGCCAATGCAAATGATTAAGTCCATGTAGCTTTTTTACTTATTCACAGTAAACAAACAGTAAAGATTTTTTTTTTTTGTGAAGGCCATTTCTTTGGGATGGGAAAATGATACTTGTACAGGCCTCAAAATGATACTGGCCCTGTAGGACCAGTAACACCTAGCATCTGCTGGTCCTGCAAAATTTGTACTGGTCCCACATTTTTTCTTTAACATAATAAGAAAGAACATTGCATAAAATTTACCACAACATTTATCTTTATAGATTTTATCTTCATTTATTTCAAAAACATTTGGGGACATTCTCTGGGGGAACTTTTTAACAAGAATATCTCCAAATGTTTACTTGGCCTGTAGGACCAGTTGAGGTCTTTTTTTAATGGCCCGAAAGTGTTTTTGGGAATTTTTACTGGCCTGGAGCCATAGGTTCACCCTTAGCGTCGAGCCCTGTTGTATCAGATGTATACATACTAGTGCTCGGATTCGCCGCTAAAAAACGGCTCGAGCAATCCCTGAAACTGCCGAGCGATTAATCGACATATTACGAGCCCTGACTACTCATTGCACATGCGGTGAAATCAACAGCTGAGCAAAATTAATTGCTGTCAATCACGTTAATTTAGAACCGCCCCATGCCTGCCTAAGCCAATGAGCAACGTAAATTGCTGTCAATCACGCTTATTAGAACAGGCCCATGCCTGCCTAAGCCAATCACGTCCTGCTATCTTGCGATCTCGATGGGATCCCACGTGGGAAAGACGTAAGCAAGACAAAAAACATGGCGGATGATTGACGATGTGGCTTTATTTACATTTTCGCCGAACTCGGGAGGTGTAATGGCAGCTTGAGTACTCGCCGCCAGCGGCTATACGAGCAATAGCTTGAGCCCCCGATTGATCGTACTAGCTCTAATACATACACTTTCAAACTCACAATAATAGAAACAGTATGCTTTTAGAGGCGAACAAGGAATACACATGTTTACCCTTTACATAATCAGGCTTCTCCACATTGCATTTTAGTCAAAATACTCATATGAGAGTAGTTGAACTTGAAGTACTAATATCTTTACCATTTAACAAGTTGCTGCCTTGTGGGTCAAAGTTCTTACCCTGATTTTTATGGTACAAATATATGGTATGAATATGAAATATAACATTCACAGATCTATATAAATAAACTTACAGCCATCATAATGCACATAGAATTCCTGCCTGCTTGCAATCTGGTCATTCCTCCTGGTGTGTATCACCTCTGCAGAGTCTGAAAGGAAAAAAGGAAATGGAGAAGGCTGTTCAGCAGGCAGATTTAAGTTCATATCATAAATGGGGAAATGTGAATGATAATGCAAATTTAGAAGATGATCTTTTTAGAAGGAGAGCCCAAGTAGTAGGGCTCCCGCGTTACACTTGTATAGTCGCTGCACCGCGGATAACCGCGATGCGAATAGTATTCGAATATACGCATTTGTATATTCGAATACAGACAACTATAAGCAAAAATGGAATGCCCAACTAATTGCAGCCTTGGAAATTGATGAAAGCACTTCAAATCAGCAGCGCTAAGAATTGAAGTGCCTCCATTTTACGTTGTGGGCGAACTTGTTAATGGCGCACGATTACTTATACCGGTTGATATTGGTCGAGGACTCGAGGGTCGGGACCGTTCCTGTCCTTATAAGGTCCTTATGGTTTTCAGATCGTTCAAGCAGATTTTCCAAATAAGGGAAAATCAGCTGGCATTCTTATCTCGCGAGATTACGTTTTGCTTGAACGATCTGAAAAACACTGAATACTGTATTTATATTCATGACCCTATATTTGTGAATATATTCGTATTCACCACCTACTGTATTCATGAGAGCCCTACCAAGTAGTCATCATCCCTTAAGGTGATTGGAGGCTTTGGCAAAAATCTTTCTGGAATTAGCTATTCTGAATCCTCCCACTGTTATAGCTGGCACTCCCAATGATTACAGCCCATTATACCCCAGGCAGCACTAGGAGTGTGATCGGTATCCGAGGTTTGGAATTGGAATCGGTAAAAAATAATTCCAATTCTTTACGATTCCGATTCCTACCAAGGTATACAGGGGGAAGAAGAAAAGCATTTAGGTTTAAAACTGTATCAGATGCTTCACTGTTTTACATTCCCATGCTATAATTTCGTTTTTAGGTAGTAGATTAGTTTACCTAGCGCACTGGGCTACTGACTGGCATTGTCTCGGTACTTTGTCATCTTATTGCATTGCAATAACATGACAAAGTAAGCGTCAATTAGTATCAACATTATGCAGATTCCGGAATCGGAATGATCGGTATGAGATTTTATATAGCGATCTTTTTCATGGGATCGGCGATTCCATTCGATTCCTTGGTATCGATTACAATCCTCGGCAGCACTAACTTTAGTCACCTTAATTTCTTCACAGTTCTTCTTTTTCCCTTTTCTTCTCTCTCTTTTGTTCTTAGTAGTTGATCATATTTATTGTAAGATTATCTTGCAAATTGCAATGCTGCTAGTTGAATCCTTTTTTTTTTAGGTTTATTTTCTCCCGACATCAGACACAAGATAGACCCAGTTTGTGTGGTCTATTCACTGTATTCAGGCCAATTTCTAATTATACTGAACATTTACAACCTGAACCAGTGTCTTAGCCAGGATTTAAAAACTGGGTGTCTCAAATTGGCAGTTTGAAAATTTTGGGGCATCCAAATTTTTAAAGGGGATCACAATGTACTCATATTTCAACCATAAATATGTATAAATTCATCAAAACAAAGCATGATATCATTAAACAATTTCATGGGAATTAATTATAAGGAGATGAAACAATTCAATTATAAGCTTGAGATTGAGATTTTTAGAAATTCCACACAAAAGTTTTTGGGTGTCCAGAGTGGGGTTCTTGTTAAGGATTTGGGTGTCCAAAAAGGCACCCAGACGCCCTGCTGGCTAAGACCTGAACTGACAACACAGATCCAAGCAGTGTTAAAAATTTGCCACAGATGCGGTTATCATAGAACAGCAGATTCCTTGCTTGTTGGCAAGTTACACGGCCTGACATATCATTCAATTATGTACATGTTTTACTTGTTAATTTGACCCATGCCAGCAGGTGACAATGGTTACATGTTTCATTATCTTAGAAAGAAGTTCTGAAGAGGGAACTTTCACCATTTTGAAAACTTACAAATGCTGTTAGGCTTGACTACCGTAATTTCGCGTGTATAAGACGCACCCGTATATAAGACGCACCCCTTGTCCAGGCCTTTAAAATGATGTATAGACCTTAGCTTTGTGTATAGTGCGCACCCCCTTTTCGGAATTATTGTAGGAAATCAACTCCTAATGAATAACGCTAGAAACCCAGTAAAACGCATATTGAGATGAGTGAAATGTGACATCACCGTGACATCAATACGTATCACCCTGTGTTGGTACTCACTACCCATTGTCCTAGGCATGTCACATGGATTGTAATCAGTAAATTCTAGCGAGGGGTAGTTCGGTAATTACAATTCATCAATGACGAGGCAAACGTCGATGGGAATTGTCTTGGCCGCATTATAATTGTAATTGGCGATCTCCGAGTGGCCTGGTAACTCAATGTAAAACACCCTAGATTTCTAGCTTTTTGTATAAGACGCACCCCCTATTTGAGTGTAAAAAAGTGCGTCTTATACACGCGAAATTACGGTAATCAATCTTCAGCCAAGACTTTGGGACTATCTGTATGTCATTATAACTCATCACCAGAAATCAAAATATATGGCATATTGGGCCATCCATAGTGCACAGATTAGTAGTTGGAATGGAATGGATTTGGTGCTTAATGGGCACACCCCCCCCCCCCCCCCCCCCCAATGGGTACCCTACCATACCCTTTTCTATTCACCCCTCAAATTCAAAACCCTTATTTAACATCTATGATTCTATCTGCTCCCCATATTCTCATCCTATGAGGACTTTTCCAACATTCTACTCTTCTGTATGCCAATGTTCAAACCACATTTTAAACCTTAAAATATACATATTTTTGTTGATTAGTTGATTAACTAAGTATTTTGCTCGTCCAATACTTATCCAATTGTTGTTATTGTTATTAATCAGTAATTATTTTTCAACACAGACACAGATCCAATCCTAACAAGGTCATAAACAAAGAAAATTCGACCTACGCCAAGTATTATCCAAGCGGCGGACGAGGTAATGCTCGCCCATTTTAACCTTAGTATCATCACCGTCACTTTCTAGACCATCTTGACTTATTGAGTCTTCGTTTGGCATCTTGTCTAGCCCGTTAGAAGCATTATTATTGACGCCCTTCTCTTTTGATTTCGAAGGAGTTTCAGTCGGTTTAGCAATGTCGGCCATTTTCAAATTTAAACGCATAACGAGAAGTACCTTAAGTTTGTTGACGCCATCTGGCGGTGGTTTTATTTTCCACTAGGTTTTATCCTATTTGCATTACTGATGACCTTTATTTTATCAAAAAATACGAACAAATGAATCTTTTTTATGTAAATATGTATATAATAACTTATTAATGACGTTTTACGATGATTTTTTACAAAGAAGTAAATTTAGTCTTTCAAAAACTTGTACTAGGTGCGTTCTGACCTATTTTAATTGATAATGCGGAAGTAAAACGGATCTAGGTCATGACACATATATTTGTCATCCGACATAAACATCAAATGTATGGCAAATGATTTGTGATTCTAACAAACTGGCATAAAGCAGAAATTTCTAACGATATCGGTTTACTGATCAAACTCATTGGATTGACTTTTACTTTTCTGACAATTTACTCTTAAAATGATGTAAGCTTTTGAAAAAAGTGCTTTTCCAATGCTTTATGATTTATGATTGGTATCTGGTATGTGATCTAAAGGGCCCATCCCAAAGATACAGGAAGATTGGTTGTTGCTTTTACAAGGGAATTTTGGCTTACAAAATCAAAAAATTGTTATCTAGCTTTAACAGTAAATGTACATGGTTATTCCCCTTTGATCTGAACACAGACAAATAGGATACAACTTTGCCAAAGAAAAGAATCAACTTATCCAGTATATCATATGTCAGCATCTTCCTGGTACAGTCAGTGGTACATGTAGTACAAACGGAGTAATCAGATCTGCATTCCATTATATTTGAATCTGACGATGGGAGATCAAGTGGAAGCCGAAGGTCTTTCAGATGCGACAATTTCTCTTTATGAAGAGTTATCGGACAAGTTGGAGTAAGTATACAAATGACATTTTTATTTTCATTTGCGCGGTACATGCATTTTAAGTCCATTCATTGCCTTATTTGATCCGAGGCCTGAAAAAAAAGTTGTTTGTTTCCTGTAACCCTACCCTAACAAGTTTTTTTACTTTAAAAAATCCCTACCCTAAAGTATTTTTCCACCCTTCCAACTCCAAATCAACATAAAACCCGGGGGGGGGGGGGGGGGGGGGTCACTTAGGTATTTAGGGGGGTGCATACGCTCGTTATCAAAATTTTAAAATACCCCAAAAGCACTGATTTTTGGCCAAAAAAGCACCCTTATTTTAAAAAAACGCTGACTTTTTCCACCAAAAAAACACCCCTTCTTTTATCAAAACACTGACATTGGATGAACGGGAACACATATTTTAACTTTATATTTTATAATCCTCTGCCTGTTTAGTGGCAGCAGACTCGGTAGTTCAGACATAAACATCGACAATAACAACATCAGATGCATAAGTTCGGTTCAATATTGTTGAACTACAGACTCGGAAGCCCAGTCACTTCGGGAGTTACTAGGCATCAGAGCCGCGTATATTTTGTAAGGGGATTTTCAACCCCCATTCTTCGTATCTGGGTACAAAAAAGTACCCTTCTTTTACAAAATAGCGGACATGCGGAAGTCTTGAAAAAGACCCCTTCCTCCGCGAAATACGTAACGCGGGTGCGGCCCCCCTCTAACCCTGAGTGCCCCCGCCGGGCATAAAACATGCATGAAACAAACATTTAAAAATATATATATAATTTTTTTTACATACCTACCTTCCCTATTTTTTTCGGAGCGTCACAGGAAATAAAACATATTTTTCTAGGCCAAATGAAATATGAACTCCATATTTTTCCAGTAATAATTGAAGATTAGAACTGGGAATTTGAGAAAGTATTAAATCCCCTAGCTTAAATGCCTCTTATTAACAAAAACTAAGAGAAAGAAATATAGTCCATATGTATGCTCAACTCTCCATCAATTTTCTGGATACAAGTAGATAATTCATATGTACAAGAATCTCATTACATGTAAAAGGATTATGTACTCACCACTTTTGTATACCATAATCCATAAACAACATTATGTTATTAACCTCTGCTTCTTTTCAAAAGGGTGACCATTGTACAGCAGCATCTAGCCATGATGCTTGGCAAGTAGGAAAAAAAAAAAAAAAAAAGCTTTAAAAAAAAACAAAAAAACTCTTCATCAATTGTACATTGTTTTCATTTTTCTTCAGCTGGTTTCACCCCAGTGTTTCTCGCCATGCCGCAGAGAGTATGCTGCTCCAGTTTGGTAAAGAAGGGACGTATCTCCTCCGACCCAGCTCTCTAGGGGAGCAGGATGTCACCCTATCAGTCAGGTACGCATACATACTTAACTATTTATTTTTTAATTAATCCGTTACTTACTTTATATTTTTAACATATGTGTGTGTGTGAACTTCTTATGTATTGTCAGCAATTACTGAACCCATTCATGCCTGGCCAAAAACAGCCAAACTAGTATAATATAATTTTGCAATCTCCTTTTAAATAACAGAATATTTCAGAAAAGATTTGAAGATTGAATTTTCAAAGAAATAATTCTTTCGACTATTTTGTGAATGTTAAGTCTGATTCCTAAACTATCCTCAAAAGTATCCAGTTAATTCCAAGGAGAATTCTTGGCATGAATGGGTTAAGTATATTGCGAAGTAAGATATGAAATAACACTTAATAAAAACTAATTAATTTTTGAAATTGTTCTTACAATACAGAAGCCATAAACAAATAAATGCATTTCAAATAAATCAAGTGTACCCAAAAATGTAAAGATAAAGACTCTAAGGACTGTATTTGCTAATATTTGATGATTACAACCTTGACACTGGAAATATTTCAAAAACTTATCTACCTTGCCTGTTTGGGGAGGAGGGGGGGGGGGGGGGGCTATATACTCCTGTTCAGCACAACATCTTGTCTTAGGTTTGTGGAAATACTGAGAGCTTTCAGTATCAACGTTAATAAAAATCAAGCATCCAGTAATTGGTTGCAGAGTCTCTATCGGCTAGGCTCTCTAAGGAAGTAAGGATGAGCACCTGTGAAAGCAGTGTATATTTGTTCAATAAACATAGCAGTGTGTATTAGATTTAATAAAGGCATTAGGCCGTTTTGTATTTAGGGGCAAGTAGTGGTAGTTTTAGTTGAGGAGTAGTAGCAGTGTCTTAGCCAGGATTTAGAAACCGGGTGCCTAAAATTGGCAGTTGTAAAATTTTGGGGCGTCCAAATATTTAAGGGGGATCACAATCTACTCATATTCCTGTCATAAACATGTACTAATTCATCAAAATAAGGCATGATATCATTAAACAATGCCATGGGAATTATAAGGAGATGAAAAATTTCAATTATAAGCTTGAGATTGACATTTTTAGATATTTCACACCAAAAGATTTGGGTGTCCTGATGGGTTCTTTTTAAGGGTTTGGGTGTCCAAAAAGGCACCCAGACGCCCTGCTGGCTAAGACCATGACTTCAGGTGCCTATTAACCTTATCGGTTATTTTATTTTACATATTTTCATAATTTTCAGAGGAAGGGACACTGTTAGACATTACAATATACAGAGGAGAAACAAAACCTTCTTGTTTGGTGAAGAAACATTTGAGAGTGTGGAAGGCATGGTAAAGCATTTTGGAGAGAAACCACTCATTGCAGGGGAAACAGGTAAGGCATGGATCTGGTTGAGATTTATTGTCTTCTTAAAGCACCCTCAAATCAACCCACATGAATAACAATTCCTTTAAAAAGTATTATTATGATGAATGATGCATCATGAGATACAAACACACACACACATACAAAAAGGAACCCAATCTAATTTATGTATATATTTATAATTTCATATGTGTGTGAGTGTTTTCACATGACACAATTCCTAATTGTAAAGGGATGTGATGCCCTTTCTCATGTCTGTGGTTGTTATCTAAATTACATTTGGGCCTTGCATGGAAAGTATGATGCACATAAATATTTTGACACAGACGATTTTGAGTATCTAGTTTCCAATCCTGGCTAAAACCCTGCCCATGTGTGCGATATCAGTCAAAAAAGTGTTTAAAGTCCATATTTGATCAGTTAGCTTAAGAATTAGTACATAGATATTGCTAATGAGTATCTGAATAATCTTTGGAACATAGAGCTTAAATATTATTTGTTTACACATTGATTTTGCTTGTTAAATCAGGTGTGCTGACAGTATTGAAACATCCGTATCCCAGGGATCTGGATGAACCTGCTATGTACGAGAGGATAAGAGTTCATGCTGTTTTTGGTACAAGAAGTGATGAGCCTGAAGAGCAATTAAAAATATCAGTAAGTAAATTGTTTTATTAAAAATACTTTTGTAAATTTTGCAAAGATTGTATGTTTTTTTAAATTTCATGCTTTAAAATATTTTTGAACATGCAAGTGATGTTATAGTTTCACACCAGTTACACTTGTTCCTAAAACATTAGAGTTTGATAATATAATTTTGATTTGAAAGTATCATATCAATGGTCTAAGTAAATGTCTTCCGCTTTGCTGCGGAATTTTTCAGTTTCCTGATCAATCTCTGCTAAATTATCCCATTTCTATCCTATTAATATGCAGCGCTCAAGATTCCCTTTAGTCCATTTTTATGAATAGGTTTTATCACCATTAAAATGGAAATAACAAATATATCATTACCTCTTTTTGTACCAAAAAAAGATATGCATATATTTATTATAACAATGATTATTTGGAAGGGAAATTTATGATTTTCCATCTCATTATAGATGGGGTACTAATTATGGTAATGGTAATCTGTATGGGTCCTCTTTGAATATGTCAAGGCAATACTGCCAGACTTCTTGTCAATATCTGAGCAGAGGAAATGTTTTTCCAATGTAATTGAAAAAGATAATTGCATGGTTGATGATTTTGATTGTTTTCAATCTTTTTGATGTAATTGGTTCTTGATTTTATACAGGATCAATAGGCTATTAATTCCATACAACTACCTTATCAAATAAAACAAAAGTACATCTAAAATATGGAAATTGATATTTCATTTAGGGAGGATCAAAAGAAGGGTACCTTACAAAACAGGGAGGAAACATAAAGGTAGGTTTGTCTTATTTATTTATGATCAATTTTTTAATTGTTTCTGAGTTTCTAGTGACAAGTCACTAGACTCGTCCCTTCTTTGTTACCAAGTTTATCTACTTGGGTTTTAATTACTCTCCCTAGTATTCACTAAATTGCATTTAAGTGCTCTTAGCATTGTTAGCCATAGCTTCTTCTATGATTGGGTTATGCACAATACTTCTTCCTACAATATCAGACACATGGGGACAGTGAATATTGACAAAAAAACCTGGGTGTTTTTGACAAAACAGGCATGAATGGATTAACAATGAGCTGTTTTTTGCAGAGTTGGAAGTTGAGATGGTTTGTCCTGATAAAAAATGAGCTTAAATACTTCAAAGAGAGACAAAGCCCTCAACCAATTAGAACCCTCGATTTAGAAGAGGCCCTCGACTGTCAAATGGAATGCAACAGTGAAAGAAAGCATTGTTTCAGGTGAGAAAATTTAGGCCAAAGGCTGACACTACCAATCATAGTTAAATTTTCTTTGAATTGAAACATCTTTTATATAAAAGGTATCTGCTTTTTCAGGTAACATTTCCCTTATATTTGCTGATAACCACATTTTTTGGAAAATGCACAATTGGTAGTTCTTTGATTTACTTCTCCCCCACCCCAATCAAAAGATCAATATTGCTACTCTGCAATTTTTTTGGAAGATTTGCATTAAATCCATTAATATATATGCACAGAAAATCCTTCAACAGCTTCAAGAATTCTAAGAGATTTATAGCAATGTTTTTAAAGTCTATTTGCATAGTTTTTATTTGCAGTTTTGATGAAACACTGAGTGAGCAAATAATGACTAGGTAATTAGGCCTATAAAGGCTAGTGTTTTACAGGTTGATTGCATCATGGCATTCTCAGTGCTGTTCTGCATTATTTCAATTTGCATTTCTTTATATGGAGTATATAGCTTTTAATCATACTTGCTTGTTTCTAAGATACCTGTATCACTATTCCTTTCAGTCTAGTTTTTAACTGGAGGACATTTTATATGGTTGCCTCCTCGCAGCCTGAGGCCATGGAATGGGTTAATATTCTCCAATCTAAAATAGTGAGTACTGATGAATTATAAAGTTATGCATAGTCAAATGTTTGACCTGTATATTTAACCCAGGGATGTGAAATCATTGTCATATGTCAGTCAAAAATCCCTGTCTATTTGAATGATATATCTTCTCAACCAGAAGCATCTTTCAATATCAGTCAGAATGTAACTTTCAACTCTCCTTGAAATATTTCATAAATGCAGAATATGAGGTATCATAGACCCAGCCAACATTTGTAAATAAGATCTTAATGGTATGTATAGGTTAACTCAATGATGCTCAAAGTGGCCAAAAGCAATCTGGTAATTGTGATGAAATCTTTTGCCTGAAAGCATTGTTGGAAAAATACTTGAAGGAAAACGTTAACCAGTAGTCCAATACACTACCATTAACTCTCTTTTAATTACATTGTAAAATAATTCTTGATTTCCAAGTTATTGTCAAAGGTAATACAAATCCATATGACAACATCTAGCAGAACTTTACGGTTTGGGTTATGTTATTAAAATGATTGAGGGTCAATATTATGATAAATGTAGGTCACCAAGTTATTTTCTATTATTTGAGTATGCATTTAAAATAAAGTAATACTTACAATAAATATGATTTCACAGTGTGATGTGTAATAATTAACCAATGACAGGTTATCACAAAAAAAAAAAAATTGTTGCCTTTTTATTTCAGTAGTTATTTCAATGCTGTCATATATGCCTTTTTTCAAAGATTTATATGCAGTTTTTTTTTAAATTGTTTGTTATTATTCTGTGAATTATCTTTTTTTCTTTTATTTTGGTATTGAAAACCAACTAAGAAATATTTTGAGAAATTTGCATAGAATAAAATTGCTTACATTAATTTATTTGGCATTTTGACAATCATATTTTCCCTAATTGGACTATTGTTCTTTTTTCAGCGAACTCTACGACACTAGTATGAATAGTGCATACTTAATCAAAGATCACATGAACCAAGATGGTGGAATTAGTCTATTCTCAGCATTAAAGTGAAGGCAATATCCTGCGAATTGGTATTGTGAGGTGTTTTTATACTATTGCAAGGAAAAGAATGATGAGAAATCAAATCATGTCTGATTCTCAAGTCATACTGAACAAAAGACTATAACTACAAATTAAGATATTCTCTGACATATTCATTTTTATTGTCATAAGGCCTTATGTGAGTGTGATTTTTGACTCATACAGTGGTCAGACTTGTGCTCATGCTAAAGGGATGTCTCAGCTTGGTGTAAAGCATGTAAACATCTAACTGAAAACAAAATTATATATTTTATTGAAGGGTTTGTTAATCCCCAGTGCTTTTTTCTTGATTTTTCATTTTTGAAAACAAAGGCATTCTTAGGTTAATGTACTCTTGTAGAACGAGATAGGAGATACTATGGTAAAGGTCTTTAATCCAGAAATGGTTGTTGCAAGCAGTACAGGACTGCTCTCAACTTATAAGCCCTGAATGTGCTGACCATGACATCTATACCATTATATAGTTATAGATTATTTTGAGTTCCTTATCTACACATGAAATTATAATGCATGAAACTTATTATGTAATTGTTATGATAGATATATTTATTTCATTATACATTATTCCTGATACTTTAAAATTGCAAGAATTATGTATGTTATTGAGATGATATTGATTTATGTTGAAATTTATTTCTAACCTACAAGGTATGTATTAAATGATAAATTACTTTCTATTCATGATGTGCCATTATTCAATAGAGACTTTCAAGCCTATTTAACTATAAATTGGTGGCTACTTAGTTTGGTTGATATTTGTGGATATTTAAAATAAAAAAATAACATCTCTATTCCAATTATTTCTTTAAACTTGATAATTGTTATTATTTATGCACTATAATTGTATGTTTCTTTTTTACTTCTCTCTCTGGTTATTTCTTGGAGAACTTTTCAAATATGAGTGAAACCATGACATTGTCATGAATGCATGTGTAGGGAACTATTTTTGTATGTTTAGTTACTAGATTAAGTACCATGCTACAGGTTGTATAACCATCAGGTTATCTATGAATAATGTGTGTAATTTTGTTCAGGCAAAAAGTTATAGATCAAGGCATCAAGCATAGTCAGGGGTGGCCAAGTATAAAAGTCTTGGAGCACAGACCCTCAAACCTGGATCACAGCATTTTAAGAGCGACAAATAGTTCACGAAATGTTTCTAAGTTGGCACAATAATATTAACCATATATCAATAATGGAGACCTCTGTTGATCAAAAGAAAAACACCACTTAAATGATGGAGCTCACATTTTTAACAAAACCTGCTTAAAATGATACATTGGAGAATAATGAAATATTCTACTGGCCATGCAGTCCTATAATATGCTGAGTTTTACAGTGCTTGATGGATTTGACCTGTCGCACGTTTTAAAACCTCTGTTGCACGCTGGTGCAACAGTTGGACACCCCTGATAGTATCCAAGCTCTGTACATTCCAAAGGACAGATGACTTTTGCATGGGATCTCGTCTACAAGAGTCAGGCCTGATTTCACTAGTCATGATACACCTGTACTATGTATAAATCCATTCCAAATACTATTTGGCAAATAGATAATGACAATGATTTCTAACTTCATTTTGAACAAAAGATGATATGTTTTCCTGTCTCTTTTCCTCCTAGTAAAATGTTTTACTTGACTGCCAATGACATATTTATTGTAGGTTTTTTATTTCAATATGGAAGCATACCCCTGAACACACTGTGGGAAATCTAAATGTACTGATTGAGTATCAAAGTGGCCAGTATATATATATATATATATATATATATATATATATATATATATATATATATATATATATATATATATATATATATATATATATATATATATATATATATATATATATATATATATATATATATTCAAAAATTTTATGTGTATCCGCTCTTAAGCCTGGTTTTAGAGACACCTACTTGATTTTCTTTTATAAAATGTTTACTTGTAAAAACTGTTGTTTATATGATATTCCAAAGCAGTATAATGATGGTGCTGATAAGAAATATCCTATGCAAGATTCCATGCTTGTATAGAACTACTTGTTGATTCTTTAATGTTTCCATAATGTTTATTTTCCTAATCTTGAAATGTTATTGCATGTGTAATAAAAACACTTTTACTTCTGTAAATTGTGTTATTTGTTTGTTTGTTAAAGAGAATATACAACATCTCATATATATATACAATATATGAGAAATCCCACTGCTATGAAGATGATTCATGTCTGTGAGTCTGATAAATGCATTGTTACATATATGAGGAATATCAACCACTTAGCTACTTATAGACCTTATAAATGAAGTCTCAAAGGGGATTATGGTTATGGTGGTTTATTAGTTTCATTGCTTTAGTGCAAAATGGGATAACATTGTTTGTATAGCCAGTAAAATACATACAACCATACATATACACACACACAGGGCCAGCCCTGTTGGCTGTGTAGTCCAAGGTGTTGTAACTGACTGCTAGCTGCCTCTCACCACTGCCCAGTTAGACTGTTGCCAGTGACTTGGAGTTTGGGTTGTGATTTTCGATGGGTACTCTGATTTCCTCCGCCTGTTACAACTGGCTAGTCATGACTTAGCCGCAATATGGCAGAAAGTGACAAGAAATTGAAATTCCAAATTCCACATGCACACACAAGCTGTCCAAAATAACCATTTGTAACCAACAGAACATTAGTTACAATTTTTGAACAGCTAATACTTAAAGACATGTGTTTTTTATATGGATATAGAGTCAGAAACCTTATACATTTGTATTTTCTAAAACTTAAGGGACATTCTGTATTCAACACCACATCAGTTTCTTACAAGCGTACATCTAAAACCCTAAGTGTTTTGCGAGCATTGCAGGATGTTCAAACTATGAAATACACAAGACTCTTTCTTGAATGTATTGAACAGGTTCAACAGTCAAAAGAGTATCCAAAAACCAACGTTGGATAACGAGCCTTTAAGATTTAGTGGTCCCACCACCAATTTCTATCAGAATTAGAAGCTCACATCAGAGATTATGTAGATCTTAACATGTGTTTCCGCCAAGGGTTCCGTAAACATTCAGCAGCCCAAAGAGCCTACTACTCTCGGGGGCTACAATGTACGTCAAGCCACAGGAACTTGCTCCAGCTCACATAAGCCAGGTCCATCCTCTCATAAAATGACCCTTTCAGTCATCAGCGCAGAGAGAGGTTATAATGTGACCTCCGTAAAAAAATGTTTGTTACCTGTGCTTTGCAATCATCAGGCTTAGTCAATAAAAATAAAATGCACTTGCCAACTGAGGAACAGCGATATGAATGAAGTTGAATTTACGCAAATAAAGGTGGATAGGTGTGGGAGGACAGTGTCCCAGGTGTGGGAATGGACGTATTCTAGAAATGAGCTTATGAAGTCATAACTTAGACCTACTACACCAAGTATTTGCGTGTAGAGTGATGTGTCACACGAATGTGTGGGTCTTTCTTTCAACCACTTAAATAACAGGATATTTCACAAAGTTTGTTGTTGGGGTCTATTCGGCGCATTTCTGTAATTTTCCAATCTTGACCACCGGGCCAGCTATTTTTCCGCCATATAATGGGAACTTTCCATTCAAGTACTCCATACAAATAGGTATATTGAAGGATAATTATTCCATGAATAAAACGTAGGCCAATGTAGTGTCTTAGGGTATTCTCTACAGAAACCCAAGTCCCCACCACTGACAGCCATCATAGAGAAGTATTGATCTCGAAACCAAACGGACACTTTAACAGCCTATTTGAAGGTAGCTGCAGAAGTCATACTTGTGAGTCAGTCAGTGTGGAGAAGGTGTGGGTGATTGTGTGGCAAAGGACAATTGTTTTTGTTAAAGTCTGTCCATTTTGGAGGCAGCATTCCGGGGCAATAAGAACCACACCTTGGGCCTTGTGATTACCATAATTTAGTACGTTTTATTTGTTTCAGTTCAGGAGCGCATAAAGTATTATGTTCAAAATTTAAAAAAATGGAAAGGTCTATGATTCAATTGAGATATAAGATTAATTGTTTTTTACTTTGTATGTTATCTTTAAAAGTAGTATATCTATACAAACTCTTGACAGAAAGAAGTTCCGATAGGAATGCTAAAATTGTCAGTATATGGTAATACCTAGATTTCCTAATCAGGTGACAGCACAGGCAAATTAGAACAGTCTCAGGAGTCTCATGCAAATAGTCCACTACATAGCTTTATATATAATTTTTCGTTGGGGAAGGCATGCTCTATATATCATTTCCCATTAATGGGAATTCATTTACCATTAATGGGAAATACTGATTCTCTGCAGGTATTGAGTGCCATATGAATACTCCAATCAACATGATCGATGGCTGCTTGTCTCGCCGATAGATGTCGTCGCCTCTTTATATAATGACCGTTGTCAGTTTGTCGCCAGAAATGCTGTGTTTGGATAGGTTGATTGTCTTGTCTCTGATTTCGATCTTTAATGGGTGCCACCCTACGAGGAAATCTTTAATTGGTAATTTAATGCCAATTAGTCAATTGATGCATCTGGAGTCGCGTGTCGTTGATATGGTGACTGGGCGTGTCAATATGGCCAAACCTCCAATCCTGCATGAGTTGTTTAGATTCTGCCAGCAAAAGTGATATGTGCGAAACTGCAACTGTCTTATGTCGTATCTCAAAAACATGCCACTCTTAATTTCTGATCTCGAAAAACGGGCATGAGGTATACTCGTGTAAGACTTCATTGCTGATCTTAAAAAACGGGCATGGGGTGTTCTCGTGTCAGACTCAATAACTGATCTAGAAAAACTGTATTGTATTGTACTTTATTGACTGATCCAACTGGGTACAAAGTTATACAAATACATGTACAAAAAACTGAAATTAATCAAACAAAAAACAATACAATAACATAAAATACCCATTGTGGACTGTACCTGATCTCCCCGACCAAGTAACATATATAAGTAACTTTATTTCTGATCTTGAAAAACGGACATGGTGATCTCGTGTCAGACTTTATTGATGATCTTGAAAAACGGGCATGGGGTTTTCTCGTGTCAGACTGTATTGCTTATCGTGAAAAATGGGCATGGGTGTTCTCAAATTGTCAAAAATTTTCAAAATGTCACATTTTGATCACAAGTTCCGAACTTATGAATTTTGCTAAATCTTTGACATGGGGCATCAATGTGTCAAGTCTAGTTCATGTTCTTGGAATGGGACATAACCATGTCATATTTTCTGACAATTCGACCTTGATCTCTAAATCTGGGAATATGTTGATTGTCTATCATTACATCCTGTAGCGCTTCAAATGATACTGTTTTTGTTCGACGAATACACTTTTAGAATTCAAAATGTTAACTGAGGATAGCCATTTTTTTAGTTTTGCCAAATATCAATGAGGTATATCTACCTCTCTGCTAAAAACGAACACCGACCCCTCTCCCTATACATCGCAAAAATAATTTGAGAGTATTTCAATGGGAAAGGTATCATATTTTTCCAATTTTGAATTTGTTCAAACCTTATGGAATCTGAAAGTTGAAAATGCATTTTTTCTCATCTTTAAAAAAAGTTATGAAATTTGAACGAGGTAAGAATTAGAAAGAATGTGATAACTTTCCCTCCATTTTGATCTTTCCTCCACATATGTGTAATTCGAAGGTCTGTGTTCCATAATTCTGGATAGAAACTCCGTTTGAAAACACTACGCATGTTGTTGTTTTTTTCGAATTTATATGCCAAGTATCTTACACCCTTCTGGGAAGGTAATTTTGTGATGCTTCATGTATTCCTCGTCAAAATACCCATCAGGCAATACATACTTTGTTTATATACGAAGTATAGGTTCAATTCTCGAATGAAAACGGGATAGAGGGAAAACCGAACCAAAAAATTAACCCCATAAACAAACTTAAGCTGACACCAGTAGGTATGGTTACCAGTAGAAATGGGTATTTCCCAAAATAGTCGATAGCGTGCACAGTACTGTATATATGACGGACGTAATTCATCTTATAAATGTACATTGTCATTAATATAATTGCTGGTGCCTCATGTATGTTTTGGTAGATGTCAGGCAACAAGAATTATTCTCACATTTGTATATGTTTATACATTAATCTTAGATAAAGCTTTAATGATTATCTTGTCCTCCTCCTTCTCACACCCCTCGAGCCTGATACGAATCAGATATCTTTGATAGGAGACAGAATCGCAGCACGTCCGTCAACCTAACAATTGATTCTGTAGAAGATGAGTAGCCTTGTCTGGGTTACAGGTGCCACATTCTAATGGGCAGTGATTAATTACATGTATTAATGGTAATTAATTAATCTGGCGCTAAACACGTGCCGCCGAGTATGTGAATGAACCCGTCACGGGAGCCAAACATCCACTCAAAAAGTCTCAAGTTTGTGCCAAATATGTCAATGTGTCACTTTCATAAATGATGTTTAACAATTGCATGAGTTTCATGGCCAAAAAAGTGTGACTTTTTGCTGGAATCTTGATTTTGGAAAACATTTTGAAATGGACTTTTCATAACATTACAATCAGCAATTCCCTTTCAAATAGTGTGTGATTTCATGCTTTGAAAAATCATCATAGATCTAAACGCCACATGTCAAGGCGAATTTTGGAAAACATTTCGAAAAGGACTATTCATACCATTGTAATCAGCAATTCTCTTTTCAAGAGTGTGTGAATTCATACATCGAGAAATTAGATGTAGACGACAGGTTAAATTTGATTCAAATTGATTTAAAGTTCAATGTCAAATACAAGAGTGGAATCGGTTAGTCAGGCACCACCTTAATGACCGCCTTTACCGTGACAGACCTGATCCCACTCTGACTTATGACACCTGCCCAATTGCTTATCTTACGCATACCAGATTCATTTACTGTATTCAAGTTATCCCTTTACTTTTATTTCTTTTTCTTTGTTTAAATTTTCAACCTAATTTCTGGTATTTTTTCTCTGCCTATCACTAGGCTTTTTTGTGACACTTGTCAATCCATTTTTCTATATGCACCAGGCCCATTTTTCTTAACTTTAGTTATCTTTATATTCTTTTCTCTCTCTTTGTTTAAAGTATTAACCCATTTTTGTGTATTTTTTTTGTCTGCCTACCACTAGGCTATTATGTACCCGGCTCATTTTCTGTGTTGAAAGGTTTACTTACATTTTCTTGCTCTATATTTATCTAAAAATTGAACACACTGTTATATTATATATTGCTTTTGTTCTTGTTACAGTCAATAAATGATATAATGCATATAAGTACACACATTTCATATTCTGGATCGGATTTCAAAAAATTCTTAATTGAGTAAAAAAGGGCGTGTTGTCTTTGATAGCATTTGATTTATTTACCCTATAGGTCTCTTGTCACCTGAAGAATTTCCTTTCATGTCTATTACTTTCCAAGCCTTATCGAAGGAGCTTCCTTATATCGTACAAGTCTTTTCCTAATGACTTTGTGCATTTTCAAACCTTCCTTCTTTCCTTTTATAGATTTTCTTTGTAATATTTGATGGTGAACATCATTACATTTAGTTATTATCAGAGACGTATATAGATTTCTACGGGAGACATATGTCTGTATGGGTATACTAAGGTATTAAGTGAAACCCATGTTCACAAAACGATGCCATTTTAACGATCTTCTAGGGTTTGCTAGGATTTAGTTTTCAGGCTTATCAAGAACATTTACCATGTGTTTAAGTTAGTGTTAAGACTTAAGACTTTTCGCAGCAACAATATATTGATTACCCCCTTTTGTGGTGAACACGACTTTATAAAATTGAAAAAAATATCATTTATGATAAGACAAAATACTCTACAGTAATTTATAAAAATGCAGTTAATTGTAGTATTTGGAACAAATAAGTTAATTCTAATCCTTGACGAAATCTGTTTCTTACGGCTGGTTAAACGTCACCAAATGATAGTATATTACAAATGATCGAACTTAGTATCATTGCCAATGAACGCAATAAGACATAGAATTAAAGAGTAGAAGCAAAACTGCCGGCCATAGTCTACCATTCACGGTGTGCGCCCTCATAAGGTCTGATACCACCCATGTACCCAAAGAAGAAACCCAATGTTTAATTAACATCCAAAAGATGTTCTTTGTAGCCATCGTTATGCTGCACAAATCAACTTCAAACGATCTCTATAACTGCAACGAGTTTGCCCGAATACCTTAATGGCTTCATTCAGATGTACGATGGGATGACTGGAGATGAGATATACATATATTTTGTCTCTCTTTCAAACATGCAATACATACACTCAATAATAAGGTACAGGTACATGTACACAGTATAAAACAGATCTACTTAGACCTACGAAAGCCCATAAGATTGAAATACAGTAATATTGTATTTTTTTTCTGCCTGACATCTATCTACCAAACATACACGAGGTAGCAGCTATGGTATTGGTGATAATGTAAGTACAATTTGTAAGATGCCATAAGTCAATCATTCAGTTCAGGCATAACTCATTCAGAAATATGCTTATAAAACACTTTTTGTCGACTGAATTAGTATTGTGAGAAGGAGATGGGTAGTGTCCATATAGACTGGAGTGTTTAATCTAAGCACACAGGAGGGTCTGTATGCGGAGAACGTACTAAGCAGTTTAACCCATGAGGGTACTTTTGTTAACTTTATAAGTTGAAACTGCATAAATGTTAGCTGTTCAAAATGTGTGTGAATGTGTTCGATCCATGGAGGTTTTCAATTTACTGAATTGTTCAACTCATTAAAGTAGTCAACTTGAGATGTTCACTTTAGTCACATACTCCTCTATTTATCCATTTGGATGGAATGGCAATGGGAAATAAAGAGATTGGCGTCCCCTTCGTACTTTCTGTTTTGTTTTGTGCTATACGCCTTTTATTCTGGCTTAGGCTATTAGTGGCTTTCACGTTTCTTTTCCCTGTGTAAATAGATACTCCTAAATTTATACCTGTGTTAGACAGTATCAACTAATTTAGTCAATAGTCGACGTCGCACGTACTACAGGAAACAGTATACAGTATTCAGGTCTCTGCCTAAACCATCTCACTTCATACTCAACTACAACTACGACAGGTGTGAATGACAAAGGATCATTGTGACCCAATACTATTGAGAAAAGGTCGTACCCTAGGAAAGGTTTACTTTCTGCCCTTCAATATTAGGGTATATCGCCCGTGTTGTAATTTGTCAATTTCGATTCTAATTGTCACATGGGAGCTGTAAACCCAGTAATAACCTAATACACTAAATCAATTGTATTCTCTCGTGACACACGGGCAAGCGGATTACGCGGACTACCTTTCGTAAACCATGTGAACTACCTGAGATTTAACATGATAAATTAAAAACAAATTTTGGGAATTCTAAAACAACTATTGATACGACTGCCATCCATGTGCCGTCTGATCTCAGATAAACAAATAATCAAGCGAATCCACCGCTGCACCAAGTAGCAATTTGGTGGCGACGTTGTTTGGCCAACACTGATTAACCTGGCGGGGCAGATTCAATGGCATTGGTAATCTTCCAGTCAGGGATAAATATAAATGGGAATTTCCCAAAATAAAAGATAGCGTGCATTGTATTATAGATATGTATTAGGTTAAAGCGGAGAAAGCAGCCGACATTCTATAGTAAGATGAATGTGGGTTAGATAAGAATTTTCATTCTATTTTCACTTTCCCATCAATCGGCATGTGAAACTTTGATTGGCCAGGTAATTTTGGGGGGGAAAATGGGAGTGCTCTAAAAACTCAATGACCATGGGCGTTCTATATATAGTCTCAGCACGGACAAACCTCAACTTTCTCACTTATGACAGGCGTAATTCATCGTATAATCATTATCATTACTATCATTACTGCTATCTCACTATGCTTTGATAAACAAAATTAGTCAGCAAAAATTATTTTAATGTATTTCTATATTTCCATACTCTATCGGGTCTGTCATAGGTATAAATGGACCGGGTGTTATGTTATGTATCTGAACCTTATTCTCGAATGTATGTTTTGCCTGCATGAAAGAGAGACAAAAGAAATATCTTATCATCCTCCTTTCCACACCTCTCGAGCCTGATACGAATCAGATATCTCTGGTAGGAGACAGAATCGCTGCACGTCTATCAACCTAACAATTAATTCTGTAGAAGATGAGTAGCCTTGTCTGAGATACAGGTGCCACATTCTAAGGGCGGTGATTAATTACATGTATTAATGGTAATTAATTAATCTGGCGCTAAACACGTGCCGCCGAGTACGTGAATAAACCCGTCACCGGAGCCAAACATCCACTCAAAAAGTCTCAAGTTTGTGCCAAATATGTCAATGTGTCACTTTCATAAATGATGATTAACAATTTCATGAGTTTCATGCCCAGAAAAGTGTGACTTTTTGCTGAAATCTTGATTTTGGAAAACATTTGGAAAAGAACTATTCATAACATTACAATCACCAATTCCCTTTCAAATAGTGTGTGAGTTCATGCTTTGAAAACAGGTTAAATTTGATTAAAACAAAGTTCAATGCGGGTAAATGTACACACTTTATATTCTGGATTGGAATTTAAAAGATTCTAAATTGAGTAAAAAAACGTGTCGTCTTTGATAGCATTTGATCAATTTGTTCTAGGTCTGAAGAATTTCCTTTCATGTTATCACTTTCCTGGCCTCGTCGAAGGAGCTCCCTTATTTCTTACAAGTCTTTCTAGTGACTCGGAGAATTTGTGCATTTTTCACACCCTCCTAATTTTTCTTTATAGATTTTCTCTCTAACATTTGATGGTAAACATCAGTACATTAATTATTGTCAGATTTGTATAGACTTCTACCGGGAACATATATCTGTATGGATACTCAAAGATTTTAAGTGAAGCCCTTTGAACAAATAGCATCTTGCTCACAAAACGATGTCATTTTTTCAATGATTTCCACGGGTTTCCCATGATTTACTTTTCAGGTATATGGGAGTGACAGTATACATAAGATTCTTTTCCTTCGTGAGTTTAAGTTAGCGTTATCGTGTGACTTCAGACTTATCGCAAAAGTGCAGCGACAATGTATTGATAACCCTCATTGTTTGGTGAATACATGTACCACTTAGGAAAGTGAAAAATGCTTTTCTTTTAACCATATTAATTCTAAATTATACAGCGCGCTTATGTTATAGATAAAATGACTGTTGCAGTTTATAAAAATAAAGTGCGTCGTAGTGTTTTATTGTTCCTTCGAGTGGTTAATCATCACCAAATGGTATCATTATTCATTATACAACCCTGATTGAAAGTTCGTATCATTGGCAATGGGAAATATAATAGAGTAGAAGGAAGACTATTTACCCCAGTCTACCATTCATAGTGTCCGACCCGTAAAGTCTGATACCGTGTACCTAGAGAAGAAGTCCAATGTTTAATTAACATCCAAACAAATTGTTCTTTGCAATTATCGTCATACAGCACAAATCATCACCAAACAATTTCTATAACTTTTTTGATAAATAGTCGATTGTCCAATCCAGATAATGACATTCATTACATGCAATACACAGGTGTTAAAAACCCGACCATCCACAAAGGCTTATAATGGACCAAATACAATCGTAAATATACTTATATGTGTATATTATCAGATAAATATTCATCATATACAATGTAAAATATATTATCTAATCAATCATAAAAATCGTATAGTGAGTCTTGTATAGGAGTCACTTCTTTTACAAACAATTTTCTAATACCCATCTAAAATCAAGCCAGCCGAGTTTTTGTCGAATAGGTAAATATGACTACTGTGGTTCAATAACAATCAGTTGAAAGTTAACATTTGTGACCTCCTGTTGTACATCATATTCAGACTGAATGATGCAGTTTTTAACAAATCCTCTGATTAAAAGATTACCCTAAGTTGCTCCAAATCAGTGAGTTCTGTAAAATTAGGATATTGCAAAGTGGCTAGTTGAAATATGGGGTTTCTCAAAACGTTATAAAAGGACATTTTAGAATAAAATGTACCTCATCTTCCACCTCCATATTTTGGCATAATGTACAGAAACGGTTTTCCCTTGGAATCTTTTTGTGGCGCCCTTTTTCAATTTCATAACTGAAACAAGTTTCCCGACCAATACTGGCTTCACCCAGACTTACGATGCTATGATATGGGGACTGAATTATCATTTTAAGGCGATGAGTAATGGATATAGTCCACCTAGACTGAACAGATGTACCTAGATACACAGTAGTCTCTATACGGTGAAAGTACAGTGCAGTTTAGCTTATGAGGGTACTTGTGTTAACTTTAAAAATTGCAACTACATCAATGTTAGCTGTTCAAAAGTTCTATGGATGTTTCGACCACTGATCGATGTGTATCAGTCCAAGGTTCGACTCATGGGGGTGTTCTTCCCCTGAGGTGTTAAACTCGTGGAAGTGTTTAAGTTGAGATGTTCACTGTAGTCCGATACTCTATAATTGTCCATTTGGATGATATGGCACATAGGAAATAAACAAATTGGCTACCCCTTCGTATTTTCTGTTTTGTTTTGTCTTACCCGTCGTTTATTCCTTCGTAGGTTAGTTACTTTAGACGTTTCCGGATACCGGCAAGATTTACACATGTGTTAGACAGTTTTGAAATGTTTATACAATAGTCCCACGCACTACATTCGTAATTATACACCTAAACCAGGAAACAGTATACAGTATTCAGGTCTCTGCCTAAACCATCCCCCTTCATATCGAACTACAACTACTACAAGTTTGAATGAGAAGGGATCAGGGTGCCCCATAAGAAGTGTGATTTGGTACGTATACAGTAAATGAGAACACGTCGTACCCTAGGAAATATTTACTTTCTGACCTAAAATCTAAGGGTTTGTCGTCCGTGTTGTAGTTTGTCAATTTCGATTCTAATTGTCACATGGGAGCTGTAAACCCAGTAATAACCTAATACACTGAATCAATTGTATTCTATCCTGACACACGGGCAAGCGGATTACGCAGACTACCTTTCTTAAATAGTGTGAACTACCTGAGATTTCACATGATAAATTAAAAACAAATTTTGGGAATTCTAAAACAACTATTGATACGAATGCCATCCCTGTGTCCTCTGATCTCAGATAAACAAATAATCAAGCGAATCCACCGTCGCGCCCAGCAGCAATTTGGTGGCGACGTTGTTTGGCCAACACTGATTAACCTGGTGGGGCAGATTCAATGGCATTGGTAATCTTCCAGTCAGGGATTAGCGGATTAATGCAAACTTTCAGCCGATAATTGAGAGAGGCGGACCTGCCCCTGATCCTGGCAGACTGGTCAAGTGCAAGCAGTAGGACTTGGGCTTGGTAACACTATTGTAGAAAAACGTAAGGTTTTGTGGATTCAATTTAGTCAGAGAAAGGAAAAAAGACATTCACTGCAATTTGGACATGTAAATCTCGACCATTACTTCGGGCATTGTTTAGGATAATTGCATAACGAGTTTCTACCGAATCCATGCCAGCTTTGCAAAAACCACACCCATTCCACGAAGTGTGGAATTCAATACTGAACGTGTCTCAGATGGACACGACTTTACCGACACATACGATCCATGACGTCGATTAGGTACACAAAAAGGGAAAGGAACGTTCAGCATTCTGTTGTGTACTTTCAGAGTATACGTATTATCAAACGTGCATTCGTTATGATACCAATAATGGTCTCAATACCTTTCCCAAATCAATACAAACATAGTTGTTATAAATGACTACATATATATAATTATTGACTATGACAAAAATTGGTTAAATAAAAGGTGTTATAACTTTTATATTTTTTTATTCTTCACACTGAGTCTAAGTTGTTACCACTATCTCATTTTCCTATGAATGCCCGTGTTCGAATATTGCTATTGGATGTGCCGTTTTTTTGTTATGAGTTTCTTCAGACGGCTAAAAAGGATTGATTTATATCAGGAACTATATATTTGAAATATATAGCTCCTGTTTCTATCGATGTGCAAACAGGAATTAGTTTTTCAAGTGTGTTTTTTCTCTCGGGACATGTTTGAAATTTATCATATTTGCTGCGTACAAAAACAATTTACAAGTCACAATACACATATCTTTATTCACTAAATATTTCACCAACAATTCTTGAATTAAAAACTGATATTTTTGCCTTAAAACTACATCTTTTCAATTCTTAGAATCATTAATCTGTCATTTGTTGTATTTGTTGGTATCAAGACGACAGGAGAGTGATTGCAGCTGGGAAAATAAAATACTGTGGCAGCATCTGGAATCGTTCATTATGGGAACATTTTCTCTAAACTTCTACAGCTGATTTTGTTTGGTTGTAATCAAATTTTATCCACAATTGTATTTATTATTTTCATGCTCAATTAGTACATGGGTTAAGTATCTTAAACCCTTTTAATCCCATTTTGGGTATAATGAATATCAAAAATATAAATGAGCAGCCTAGCTTTATGTCTCATATCGGGTTACACGTTCAGTGTATATAATATGGCATAGCTTGGAACCAATATGTGTTTGTGTTGGTCTCGGGGTTTAGCTATAATCTGGCCGGATGCCTGGGGCATCTAGACCAGATAAAAACGTCCACCCATAACACATAAGAACAAGGCTCAGATATCTATCTCTCGAGATAGCTTCTTTACCAATTACTGCAATCAATTTCTCGCACTGATAAGGGCCGTTGGGGAAGATCTCACTTAGGACCGCAAACACCTGTGTCAACGTCTGGCAACATGTACAAGAGATCATGTAATTAATTGTGACCCCTCGCTGGCCGAATGCTCCCAGCCCGGGCCTTTCTCGCTGTCGCCGTGGTTCGGGTATTGTTTACTTTGCTGTCGATGTGGCGGTTGAGCTGGGCTGAGTAGCTGCGATAAGCCACCCAGCGCGAGCCAATCACAAGGCGAGGTGGGAGTGCAAACCATTGATATGCCATCGAGTGGCATTGAGTGCTGCCTGGTCGCGCCCCCTGGGAGCGGCACCTGGCACCACGCGCGCCGGGACACCAGCACGTGCCTCCCACCTCCCGGCTAGTACAGGGAGGCCAGGCAGAAGCCATGACACGCCGGCCGTGAGAGGATTGCAATTCTGGCTCATTACGGCTTCTTGAAAACCCCAGAAACCAGACCCGGCAAGTCATTCGTCTACTACGACTCCAGCTGGCAACATATGGTTATACTTTGTTAGCGTCAACTGGTCAAAGCGTAGAGGAAATACAACGGCTACAACACAACCAGTTTCCAGCCAAGAAAAACGACACCTTTCAACTTCAACTGAAATAACGCACCTTTACGGATCATCGATCATATCTCGATACTTAGTGATTTGATCTTCGTCAAGAGGAACGTGCAACTAACTTCAGCGAATGGTAATATACACTCATAACTGACCATACCTCTGGGGTGGATCCAGTTTTAGTCAGTACGAGCCCTTTGACAGTTATATCTTTATCTGGTGATTTTTGTGCGGATCAGAGATGGCTTATAGAAGCGAGGAAGCCAGTCTGCGGAACGAGGCTTTACAGATGTTCGAGGAGATCGAACAGGAGGTCAAACTGGCGATGGTTCATGAGGACCCTGAGTGCCTGAACTTGAAAATCTTCACGGAATCCTTCCCTTCCAACCGACAGCCCCGTGACAGGCGACCTCTTTCGGCCTGTCGCCTTGGCGCCGAAAGTGAAAAGCAGACGATATCTGCTCCCGCGAGACATATCTACACAAAACGATCGACATCTCTGAATTCTCTGAAACATTCGGCGAGCGCAAGACTTGGCATTGCTGGTAAGCAACAGGCCCTTTTAGGTGGAGGGTGTTCATCAGCGCACCCTAGCGGCGAGAAGAAGCACTACGACTCCTCTATATCTAAGATTGAGGAGGAAGAAGACATCGGCGGAGAGTCCACCGCATTTCATAGACTTAGCACCGTCGAGGGAAAGCGTTTTACCAACAAAGATGCGGTAGTGTTCAGACAAGGAAACATTCGTGACAAGCGGGCCTCCTACAAATGCTACTCGATGTTCGAACTTCCCACGATGAGATTCGATCTGTGCCGAGATGAGGACTACAACCAACCACGACAAAGGCGCCCCCTACCGAACGAGTGGGAAGAGGGCGACTCTGATGCGGACATTCTGGACGGCTCGGACTCGGGTAGATGCTCGCCGGATGTTAGTGATGGATACGACTCTGAAATGGTTGTCATGGCACCCAGCTCGAGACCCTCGTCGCCATGTGAACTGGGAAGTTGCACGGTGTGGTCGTTGCCTAACAACACTGACATCTCCTTCCCTCTCGTGAACAGTACACCCACCAAGCGACATTCTGTGGGGAGTCTAGCGTCCAACGAACTCTCCCCAAGCGAACACTCTGACACGCAGTCAGTGGATTCCGTAGATCTGGTTACATACTTCAACGCTGGACTGAAGTTTACTCGGTTTTGATAAGAGCTTGAACATAACCGAGATGGTGCAAAATCATGACCGTTCTTTGAACGTATTGTATATTACATATCCATGAAGTTTATTCATTGGCTGAATTCTGCGAAAAGTGATTAAACACTTTTTAAAACAAAAGGATAATAAACCATGACAGCCATATCTGGACGTATAAACCATCACTTACAAAAAGTACATGAACAATTTTCTTAGGAAATTGCTATTACTAATAACAGCCATATCTGGACGTATAGTATACAATGCATTCATTATGTTATCATCTGAGATGGTTAGTAATACCATTTGAGAAGGAAATGGTTATTTATGACTGCAATTGTAAATAGGAACAAACAGGTGCTTTTTTCGTCGATTTGCTTGGATATGAATATGACATTTAAATTTCATGTTTTGTGTGTGTTTGATTGCGCAATGGTGCTACTGATTCTAATTGAAACTAGGTGTCGACTGCTAAGGTGTGGCAGTTTGACAGAGTGCTTTTTCTGGTGACAGACTGTTTATGTTAGTATACGATATTGCAATCACTCTGACAACAGTCTTTTGATGAATATGGTCTGGATTATAGGGGATAAAACAGACCAACAGGTAGAATTGCAATGGAACCCTAAGGTTCACGTAGACATGTGATTAACGCAATTTGTATTAGCGACACGCCCCGCGTTCAGGATATTAACTTGAACCCAGGAGTATGCACTCGCTGCTTGAACATAAAAGGTTTAAGGTTTTGAACATACATGTATCTCGTAGAAAAGGTTACACATGAATTGTACCAATGGATATTGTTGAATAATAGTTTCAGTTGATATTAACTTCAGCAGAATAGTTTATCTAAAGTAAATTCTTGGCGAGAATCAACTTATAAGAAATGAAACAAAATATATTTCATCTCACGATAAAGTTGTCATGACACGAAGATAGTAATCATTGGTTTCACGATTCCGCTACTTACGGTCGTATATCTTTAGATTCGATAAAATGTGGTAATTAAGATGCTGGTGAATAGTGCATGCACGACCGTAGACATAAGTACATTATAGATGTTAACGAATGCAGCATATGTAGGAACCCGCGGAATTGGTTTACATTGAATCGTTATCTAGCACAGCAACTGAAGCATTTCTGGCTTGTTTCTAGTTTGCTTACATACCAACATTTGGATAGCTGTTTTCTATGAAAAATGTATACTTTTATAAACTCACATTTTTAGTTATTTCGTACAATGGATGGAAGGATTTTAAAGAACAGAATAATATCTAAATTGTTTTCGTAGTATTTGGGTCGATAGGTTAAAGTCTGTGGATTATATTCCAGATTATCTGAAATCAGTTCTACAATCAATATTTGACGAGTGGACTTCTAATAGCTTCGGCATGTTGTAGACGGATGTAGGTGAAGGAAGAAAATGCAAGTAGTCTTCTAGAGATATTAATCATCTCCAATACTGAGGTCATCTAGCTACATTTGCAAAAATTGTGATTAAAAGTCCACTGCGGATTTTTATAAGTTAACGAATACTTCTACCTGGAAAATGTTAAAACACTCCACATGGTTTATCATTGCACTGACTTGTAATAAGCTACTCTTTGCTATAGGTGGCGCTGCTGTAAAACGTCAGAGCGGGTTACAACCTGTGGTGTGTCGATTTTGTGGATATATGTATGAGTTCGTTAGCCCATATTAATCCGCCCACTTAAGGGCCGTTCAATATCCGCGGTTATTTGTATTCGTCAGTGCTGTTGTACAGTGAGGTTAACATAGACGTGTACTGTGTGTTTACAGGTGAATTCTTGTCCTAGTAAAGTGGTGCGTCACTTATGACCACGCTTGTGCTAAGGACTACCAATGTGTGGAAGTTTGGTGCCAAAATGTACATATTTTATGATTGATTATGAACAAATACACTATTTTAAACATATAAACCCCATTTTTTGTTATTGATAGCACCCTCCTCCTTAAATGTCATGTACTCCTACATATGGCGTAGGTAAATTTCATTGATGAAACGTTAGTGAAAGAACTAGTTATGGAACTGATGACAGGATTCTCTAGAATTTTCTTGAGTGATGTGCGTGTATTTGTGGGGAGGGGGTGGGGGCAGATGTTTTATCTTTACGAATGTTGGTTGGCTGGTCAAATATTAGCAAATGCAGAAGTGATTATTAAGATATTCTAATGGCTTAAAACAGCTTCGTTCCTGACTTATCTTCTACTTCATAGTTATTAAGAAGTGAGAGAATAAAACAGATTGTCTGAACATTCAAATAAGAAGTTTTTCGTTGTGGGTGTGCCATAGATAAGTGCAATTACCGCACCATCAGCAATTCCCAAATGCTATCTGGCATCCATGCAATCAATACAACAGGTTTGAAGTTAGGCTAGGTCAGTACACCTATCGATCTTTTTCTTATTAAAGTTAACTCTATCAAGAGAGGTAGATGTGCTGTACGTCAAAGATTGTTGGTTTTGGTTAGTTTGAGCAACCCTGTCTTCGGCATGGCCAGTACGCATATTAAACAGCAACTACACCAAGTACTGTTAGGAATAAATTAGTGTATGTCTTATGTGGCCATTTTTCCAAAACTCTGTTCTTTGCGATAACCAACGCTAATGTTACACTTCAGGTAGCAACCTGCGAAACCTAGTCCCGAAAAGCCTCTCCAATCCATATTTAATAATAGAGGTGTTTAATATGTAGTTTACTTAATATAGAACACAAAACGTTTTAAGTTTTCGAAAAAAGGCGTACATACAAGTATAAACAACGAGAAATTTCACTTTGGAAACGAGATTAGCCAAATGTTTATTAATACTGCGACACGAAACTTATTTCAATACCACAACATGAGGCCCATAAAAGTCATTCAATCGTGATTGCATCATATTGTAATTAAAATCTGGAGATAACAATAATAATAATGATAATAATAATAATGATAATAATAATAATGATGATAACAACAACAACAACAACACTACTACTTCTACTACTACTACTACAACTACTACCACTACTACTACTACTACCACTACTACTACTACTACCACTACTACTACTATTACTACTACTACCACTACTACTACTACTACTACTACTACTACTACTACTACTACTACTACTATTACAACTACTACTACTACTACTACTACTACCACTACTACTACTACTACTACAACTACATGAATCGCTTGTAATTAGAATGATATGTTAACTCATTACCTGATAATACAATATGCTAATATTTTAAACCATTCACATCTGGAGCGTACCCGAGGGTCTGCAGAAATTCTTAAACTTTGATAACAAAGCTTTATTTGAAGAAACATTTGTTGGAAAATGTATCATCCCAGTCAAGTTTAACAATCCGGCTTTAATATATTCTTAAATTACGAGCAACTTTCAAAAATAATTTTTTGAGGAATCTCATTCCTAATTGTCATGTTTTTCAACACAACTGACTGAGAGTGGGTTAAGACCTAATATGGTACAAGTTAGACATCGCAATATCTAGAATTATGTTACCTACTAATGATAATGATGATGATGATAATGATGACGATGATGATGAAAATAAGGATAATGATAATAATAATAATAATAATGATAATAATAATAATAATTAAAATAATAATAATAATCTTTATAACATATAGCAATAACAGTAACAAGAACACTTTTGGTGATGACTACTAGTACTAGATCTAGTACTACTACTACTAATAATGAGTTTGGTGATGATGATGATAATGATAAAACTGATGTGTGAGGCAACATTGTAAATGCTAAATAAATAATGACCTTCTTCTACTACTACTTCTACTGCTACTACTACTCCTTCCACTACTACTACTACTACTATACTATATATACTATACTATATTCATTTATTACCCTGTTGTTTGTGATAAAACATTCGATATGAACATTAAACATCGTTTTAACGTTTTAAGCCATTTTAATGCAAGTGCATCATTGTAATGTCTAGAGGTACGTTTCTTGAACATCATCACACGGCTCAGTGCTGCCCTCTATAAATTCAATCCCACCACAAACACCTAGAGCATCAATAATCCATTGTTCTAATGAGTTGATATCGTTTTGGACCATACTGCATGTCGCGTTGCCATCTTCTTCAGGCGTACAGACACCAACTTGCATCTGCAAAAAAAAACGATAAAAATCCGCCATGATTTCGCAAATTGACCACTCCTCATGGTGTGCTACTGTTATATTGTCGCACCAGTGTGCAACAGGTATATACAACTTGCGAGGGACCGCATACGATAAGCGATTTTTAAAACGTCGAATTCCCCGACAGCATGGCTAGTAGACCCTTACAGATAGTCCATGTACCTTTTATTTTGATACACATTTCATTAAATATGGAAACTTTTAAAGCTAATTTTAGTTACATTTTTCTGTAGACTACATACGAACAATTACCCGATTTCCTAAGTGTCTATAAATGGCCATCACTGTATCAGTGGCATGCTGAAATTGTATGTCTGAATCACATCCTAAAGTCGGCGGACATACGCATGGGTATATTGGATACTGATTTGTTAACCCTTTTAAAGGGCGTTTTACAAGAAACTTCAACACAGACCCCTCGAAGCTGTGGTGTATGTGATATCCCCAGGAGTTAATCAGTTTCGCCTCGTAACACCTCGTGGTATATCACACACATCACATGTTCCTTGGGATCTAGTTTTATCCCTCGACCTATGTTTACCTTTGGTTCGTTTACAACAAACACATGTTCCAGATCCAGACATGCACGAGCAAGGTGACATTCTCGCAGCAAGGTGAGCACGTGGTATATCCTCTCCGCTACTTTTCTTGCGCTCTTCGCGTCCAGTTCTCCCTCTTTCATCACCAGCTCACGTAAAGCGTCAGGAGTCACGCACAGGCCCATAGGAATCACCGACACCAACGACTGCGGCTCATCGCAGTTCTCTGAAAAAACAAATTCATTATCTCTTTTCAAAAGAGGAAAATGCAAGTAAAATAGCCTCTAAGTTAAAACTTTGCTATCATCATATTAGTAATCATAGATTCTCCAAGTCCCATATTTTTTCATGTTTGGAAACTACTGAAATTCCAAATATGATAATACGCAATGCGCATTTCTGTAATGAATTTCCATTGACACCCGGAGTCAATTTTGAATTAATATGCAATTAAGCCGTAGTTGACTTTGAACACAATTTCACATACTAGTAACTAAACATGTGTAATATATTTTGTTTAACCCACCGTTCATTTCATATAGTAATGCATACTTCATACTAAAACTAGATATGAGGAATGTGTAATTCTTTTTTCATTTAAATGGTTGAATAATAGGAGAGCATAGTACGTTTCTGACTGCTCGGGTATTTGTTGTTGCAGTTTCTCTGCGGAAGGTCGGAAGCATCTTGCGAGTTGTCCACACTGTTCTCCGAGGCCTTGTGTTTAGATACCGCCATAGGCTTACGTCTCGACTGCGAGCGATGCTACAAAGAATAAAATAAATCAAATATTTGGTGCCGGAGATCAAACTTTCCAGGAAATTGTGGTTCGGTGGTGGTTATGCTCAGAAGCACGGTTGTCTCCTCCACTCACAACAGGCCAGTCACGAATATGGCAGAAAAAGTGACGATACTCGGAATTCCAAAACAAACTTCCCTATGAAACGAAAGTGCTTGAGTTTACCAGGAGGAAATAAAAAAGTTGGTATAACGCATCTAAGGGGCTCTAAAGACCGGCCCTTGTAATTATGTGTCTCTCTTTAGAGATATGGGCATGATTCGAGACTTTTGCTTTTGTTCAGGATACATGATAATCCGAGGTAGACGAGTCCGAGTTATGCGAGGTTTACTGTAATATGCTACCTATACCCGCCAGGTGGCAGCACTATACCTTGATCTGCCTGAACGAGGACAGCGTGTAGAGGACTGGATTGATGGCAGAATTCACTGGCAGAATGAACACTGCTGTCCACGCGTACACCTGTCCCGGGATACGAACTCCTGCCAGAGCCATGAAACCTGGAATGTACGTGAAATTACTAATTATCATAAACTCTTTCAGTAAAAAGTCTTTATATGTGTTTTTTTATTAATACTTATTTCGATGAATTTGTTTTTGCTTTAGTTATATTTTGTATCGTACTTATTCTCTATGTTTCTGAATACTGTAAACATACATACATACATCTTTGGCATTGGAAAGTTTGATGCCATACTTAAACATATTGTTAAACAACATTCACACTGAATTACACAATAAAGAACAACAGCAATAACAAAATAGCAGTTCTTAAATAACATGTATTAGACAAGAGATTGGCTATACAAAAACGTGTTTGTAAAGTTCACTAGAAAGAAGAGTCAACATTTTATTGGCAATGGACTGCAGAAGCAATAGCAAAAGTGAGTTCCTGTGGCTTTCGCCGGTTTATGCAGCGACCAGAAAGAAACTAGGTACTGATATGTTGTAAAGAAAAAATGTCACAACAACAAAAATGCAACATGTCGATTTTACTCATAAAAGTGATGGAAACCAAGCAACAATGTTATGACGGCAGTAAGAAAACAACAACAACCGCATCGACCTCAAGAGTAAGAGATCGTTTTTCTTAATCTAGTTTTGTTCTTACCATATATTCTTATTGGATATTCTACACCAACAACAGCGATAACAACACCTTAAGACTGCTTTTCAGGTCTGACAAGGGCAGTTTTCTTCTTACCCATAATACTAATGGGCACCAAACAGCAGAAATCTGTCAGTACAATCATCATCATTTTACGAGCGATGGAGATCTGTTTGCTTCTGTCCTTCTTGGCGAACTTTGCTGCGGAGCTTTGGATCTCATTATACATGTGGCAGTACAAAACCGCTATCATGATAAAGCATCCCATATTCAATACCTGTGGAGATAGGATGTGAGAGAACTCTTCCAAAATAATATCATAATCCTACATGTACTATACTTAAGGTGATGAGTACCATTGCAAGCTAGTTCAAAGCTCCATCCCAAAAGACACCTCACAGCAGTATAATCATATAACAAAGTTTACTCTAGATTCCTGAGTGTTATCAGGTAGAGAATATCATAGCCAATCGTCATTAGTCAACCCATATTCTATATCATTTAAATATTTACAATTTTTCACACAAATGACATAATCTCATGAGATACACCTTGTTATATGATTATGTTGCTGTGAGGTGTCTTTTGGGACGGTTTTCTTAACTAGTTTGCAATGGTACTGATCACCTTAACCCATCCATCCAACTACCCTGAAAGACATAGCCATAGTTGTTATCTAGATGATGGAAGAACTTGAAGACGAGTTCAAGGAGAAATGTAAATTGTAATACGAGTTAATGTTTTCTTCGAATTCATCAATATGGTGCTTGGTCACTCATTTTTTCCCCCCACTTTATAAAGGAGAACACATAATGAAGGGTCTTAACAATGAGTTTTGGAATTACTGCTTGACAAAGACTTATATAGTCATAGGTGTCCTTAAATAAGTGATGATCTAATTGGAGTTACTTATAAACATCAATCCACTCCTTCTTAGCTGAGGGCTGTATTTGGTTTACTTACTTGGAATATAAAGACCGAGTATTCCCATCCTGGGGTAGGGTTGGCAGTCAGGTAAAGGGAAAGACACACACCGGACCTGGAGTAGAACTCTCCCCCAAAGTAGCTGATGGGTAGGAGAGGAAATGCTGCTAATGCAAAGGCGAAAACCCAGACTGCAGCAATTGCACACATTGCTCTCTTCACGTTGAACTTGGCAGCGTCGAAAGGCCTGATGACGTTACACCAGCGGTCATACGTGATGAGACAAAGGGTAAAGACAGACCCCTCACTCGCCATCGTGGACAGCAGGCCTAGGAACTGGCACATAAAACTCTTCTTCCACTTCTCTGCATTCTCGATATATATCCCACGATGTAGCATATCTACGGCTGCGATGCTGATGAGATAGGTACCGATGAGGAAATCAGATATGGCTAGGTTTGTTATGAGACAACTGTGGCTATCATTGGAGGTTCTTAGGTGGATACGTACTGCGATCACGAATACATTACCTACAAGTGCGACCAGGCCAATGATCCACAGGCTCATGCGCAGAAGGTCATTGCGCATCAAGTCTTCACACGAGGAGAGCTCATCCCTGAAAGGTAGACAATTGTCCGCGTGGACCATCGGTGCGAGACAGCAGAACTTGAAGTCATCCGATTGAAGACTTTGTAGAGTGGTCAATGGAAGAAACATGTCTTTATTAAACTCCTCTATATTGTTTTCCCTCAGGTCTAATTTTACTAGCTTTTTGAGATGGAGAAAAGCGTCATGTTGAACCTCACTGATTTGATTCTTGGACAGGTTTAAAACCTTTACTGAATCCAAGCCTTGAAACATTTCAGTGTTGAGTGATCTGAAGGATGATCCCGAAAGATCTAAGCTGGGAAGTTTATCGAGATGTTTGAACGTACCCGAATCAACACTACGTAGAAAAATATTGCCTTCCAGTCTTAGTTCAAGAAGATTCACAAGACCATCCAAAGCTCCATTCTCAAGGTGCACAATCTGATTATAACTTAGATCTAGAAGATACAGATTATTAAGCTTTGAAAAAGTTCCAACAACTATCATTCCTATACCATTTGCAGATAAGTTTAGTTCTGCTAGCTCCACAGTATTTCCGAATAAATCCATTGTTATATTTAACCTATTTTCAGCAAAATTCAGCTTCCTAGTGCGTTTTGGCAGATATTCCGGTAATGTTTCTAGATTTGCTGCAGTGCAGTTGATGTTGAGATTGTGACACGTGCATTCCTGTGGGCACACAAGGTGACAGTGCTCCTCATCATCTCCCAGTGGACAGTGGCGAATACCATCACACGCTCGCGACTGTGAGATGCAGATATTACCAGAGCGACACCTGTATTCACCAGGGCATGTGTAGTTACCTGCAAATTGTCACAAGGGTAGAATTTGAAAATCTACACGAAACAAGATTTTTTTTCTGATAAAAGGAAAGGTACAAAGAAAGCGAAGAGAAAAGAATTACTCCTTCAGAATAGAAAGCTGCTTGTTAATTGCTTGTGCACATTCCTTACCTAATAATATGAAATTGTCAAGGTAGTGCAAAAGGGACAGAGATCAAATTGCAAAATTGTGAGGAGAGATCAGTCGGTTCACCCCGAACTACACCAACGGTCTCGTTCATGTTACACTCGCCAGAGTCTGACTTAAAATGTAGGGGTTAAAACGATCAAGCAAGGGCTGGTATTACATATTACCTACTCCGAAAAGATGAGGACCCATGTGCATAGTAGGAGTTGTCCATTCTGAACATAGATAGGCACACAGCATAAGGAGCGTATTAATATCCTTCGCATCCCTTGTACTGAACATGACAATTCCGGGTTTTAGGGTATACAGTATATATATAAATGCAGCTGACATAGTATTTTTTTCTGGAATAGAATCCATCTAACTGGAATTTTAATAGTCTAATTACCTGCATGGCGCTCAGTAAACTGGCGTCTAATTAACTGAAGACGTCGAAAATCAATTAAACGAACTTGCATGGATCGAATGATAGACATTCACCTCAGTTATGTTATGATATAGTACTGACCTAGAACACTTCACTAAGTGACGCCATACTCACCACATTGTTGCTCATCTTCCCCATCAGGACAGTCCCACCTGCCATCACACAACATTGCCACTGGGATACAGTAGGTCCCGGGGCACTTCCAGCTGCCATGACGACACGTGTGGTTTCCTGTATTGGAATAAAATACCATTGAATTCATTGACACTTGGCCACGGACTCGCCTTTTATTTACCGAAATCAGCCGTGTGTATAATAACTATTGTATAATGTATTATTGCAAAACATTTTCCCGAAGAAATACACGTTTGTGTAGGTAATATCGTTGACAAATTGGGGTAACTCATTTATTCTCAGAATTGCCTTTAAATCTGTCATAAGCATACTGTAATACTTTAAAAATAGCATACTTATAATGCATGCTTTTAAACGTTCTAAATAAATACTGATCATATTGCAATCAATATTGTATAATATTTTTTTCATAAATGCTATTATCTAAAGGATATCACTCGATGTCAGATTTTTGTGGTAAACATAATAAGATTGGTTGTTTTCTTTCCAGACTGCAGAATACCTAAATGGAAGAAAATTGCTGTCGGATTTTGCTAGACGGGAAAGTAACCCATTTTGATTAATGTATTGCTGCTATTATTATTATTATTATTATTTTTATTATTATTATTATTATTATTATTATTATTATTATTATTATCATTTTTATTATTATTATTATTATTATTATTATTATTATTATTATTATTATTATTATTATTATTATTATTATTATTATCCATCACCACCAGTATTAGTATCATTATCAGATGGTCAGATATAGGGGTCACTATAGTCTAAGATGTCTAAAGCTTTTACGAAATCAAAATCTAATTACTTCAAAAGATTGAATTAGTATTGTCTGGAAATGAGTTCTGCGATGAGTGGGAATATTCAATGGTATAAGTACTGGTTATTAGCGCTCGTTTTGACATAGTTCATGACCCGCTTTGAGATTTCTGGTAAAAGGCCATCGTTCCATGATTGTTTAGAAGAAAAGCGCCTACATATTTCCTTGCTACAGCACAACCAAGCGAAGTCTCCTATTGACATTTTTGAAATAAACAGAGAAAAATCAACTGAAGAATTGAAGCTATTTGTCTTACCACATGACCTGAGATGAGTCAAGTCTCGGCATCCTGATATGTAACCGTATTGGTTTTTGCTAAATATGCATACATGCTCGGGGTCAACGCGCTGGCCATTTTTGCAGTTGTACATATTTTTAACTTCTGATTGATTATACTCTACAAGAAAATATAGAAATAAATGAATGACAGAATATTCACAAAAATTTGACATTCATAAAATCATTCACAATTATGGTCAATAACACAATTCCACAATATCAAAAAAGGGAGACAATTGCCAATGTAATCGGTCGAATATATCTATTGTTTGTAATTTACAACTGCAAAAGAATGTTCTGCATAGCTATTATTGATGTATAATACATACGCCCAACCATTTATTTCTTAATCTTCCCATTTCGTGCATAACCTCATATATTTATGCAACAAAGTATTATAATTTAACTGACTCACCCACCCAATATACGTTATTGACAGATAGTAAAGAAAAAAGGCTATCAATACCAAATGCAAAATCTTCCATTTTATTTACACCTCCAAGGTATTGATATTACGACAAACTTAATTCTGATTTATGCAATGATTTTCTGTTTTCGACTACTTTTGTTACAATTGTGCAGATATTGTGGACTTTCCATTGTCATTCAGAAGTGTTATGTTAGGTAATATGAGCATAGATGAGTGTGCAAAGGTGGAGATTTACCAATACTCCTGGTGATAGAGAAATAAGGCACTGGCAAATACAGATAAGGAAATTGTCCTAGTCTATGTCTATTGGTCAATAGTGACGCCGGCCCTGATGGCCAAGTTGGCTAAGGCGTTTCCACTGACTGTCCGCTGTTTCTAACCGCTACCCGGGTTAGAATCCCGAATGGACAACTACAACTGGCTAGTCACGAATTAGCCTAAATATGGCAGAAAAAGTGACGATAATCAAAATTGTAAATTGAATAATGAAAAATGCTAATAATTGTAAATACATGTTGATGTAGTAAGGTTACCTTGGTAGCACACCAATGGACCCAGTGTGTGATATGCGGCCTCATGCTGTTCCCGCGTGTCTCCAAACGTCATCCGTATAATTGGCAGAATCGACATATCTGTTATATAGCCAGAGTCTGACAACCACTCCCACTGGGTATTGCGGTCGCAAAGGCAATGTCTAAAGGGAAATAGTTCTACTTGTACGTATAGTGAAAACAACATGGCTTCTCATTTTGACAAGTACTCAAATTAATAAAGACGGATGGGATCATAAAAAAAAATTGTAAGATATTTTTGAATGATACGTGCAGGACAAAAATTGCAGAAAATTTCTAGTTTGATGAAGTGTAAACCAGGACTAGTTGAGTTTTTCTGGGATCTGTGTGGTTTAACAATACATACGATGTAAGGAGAGAGAGAGAGCATTTGTACTTATCCTACTGCTACTATTACCACTTTCATTATTGTATTTCTCTTACAACTTATTTTACTAGCCTGAGGAATATGAGTAAGTTTCCAATACCTTTGGATTGGCCGGCGTTTTTCTCCGGGTACTCTGGTTTTATTTACCATTAACTACTGGCTGGTCACGATTGATATTTCTAGTTCCGAAAACAACAACTATACTATTGATATTTAACCTACCCATCAGCTCGTGTTGTATCATTACAACTATCCAACAGAAGGCAACCACAATCTTCCCCCTTCCTATTGGTTAATTCTACTCGACTTCCGTCATGCGCATTCAGCCAAGCTACATTCTTGTTGAATACGCTTCCTTTGCATTCATATCTCAGATACTGTTCACATTTTACAGAAAGTGACATAATAGCACGCATCTGAGCAGTTGTGATATGGAAATATGTCACATTCTGTTCGTAACCATACTCAATGCCTTTTAAGTACGTTCTTTCTTCAATGCTGTGGTGAAATATCGTTGCAACAGTTGTCGCAGATTTGTCCATTTTGCATTCAACCGTTGCTGATCCTATGGAAAAAATTCAAATAATGAATATATATATATACATACATATATATATATATATATATATATATATATATATATATATATATATATATATATATATATATATATATATATATATATATATATATATATATATATATATATATATATATATATATATATATATATATATATATATATATATATATGTATATATATATATATATATATATATATATATATATATATATATATATATATATATATATATATATATATATATATATATATACATATATATATATATATATATATATATATATATATATATATATATATATATATATACACACACATATATATATATATATATATATATATATATATATATATATATATATATATATATATATATATATATATTATATATATATATATATATATATATATATATATATATATATATATTCGCACATTGTATGTTAAATATATTGTTCAGCGTGGTCTTCTTTGGATGAAGATAATCAACAGTATTTGAAAGGTATTGTCAGGTTACTAGACAGCGCATGAACATGTAGAAAGTCCTTTAAAATTAAGGGTAGTTTTCACCAACCAAATTATATCTTATTCTTATTCGTTCCAACGTGATGAATGGAATTCTAAATGCTTTTGCTAGCCACGTGATAAAATGTTTAGGTAAAAATAGTCATTATTTCCTTCTTGTTTTTCGTAATATGAACTTCCCTTGTGCCTTGTGTTAGAAATATATATGGTCAAAGTCTATATATATGTTAGGAAATATATGATCAAAGCGTATATGTGGAAATCGATCTTGGTAATATGAGTAAAATCTCTAGTAAGTTTACAATGGCAAGGATATGCGAGTTTCCCAGTAGTGTGCCATACTTCCTACCTTGTGCAGATGGTGCGACTTTGTAGGACCTATTCTCAGTGAATCCCGCCAGTCTCCACTGCTTACAAGATGGTTCCAGCAACTGCTGCAGGCATTCGTCGGTCTCGTCCTCGTGCATGACGCTGGCGCAGTCCACCACGCCGTCACACTTGGCGTGCCACGGAATACACGTACCGTCATAGCACTGCAGCGCCACGTCAGAACGACACCTTTCTACAAGTAAAATATCATTCAAAAATCAAAATCAAAAGTAATGTAATCTTTATTGACCATAAAGTAAAATATGAAATTTCAGATACATTCGGTTTCAGTAGAAATCATAATTACAAATAAAAGAAAGTTAAATCATAATATTAAAAGAACATACAAGACAACTTACAATAATATACTGACGTCGGTACGTACTGGGCAAGTACCAGGCCGTACGCAGTACTTACAGCCCAGATTTACTTGTAAGCACACATTTATAACATTCACTATTGGAGGAGCAGTTGAGAGACAGTTGCCCCTTGATGATCGCCCTTTTCGAAAGTTTTCTCGAATACGTTCCGAGAAGTGTGAGAAAGTTGCCATTATGTATGTATCTATATTGACTGCAAATTACGTCACAAGAGCACAATGTTTACATCGTAAAATAGGAAACGAACAATTACTTGGGATTAAGTGGTGCATTTTACCTGGCACTCCAACATCTTTCCCCATTCGCAAAAAGCTAAACATTATCCGTCATATGGCAGAAATAGTGACTGTATAAACACAACATGTTAATTCCAATGATTATAAAAAAGGGAAATTGAATAAATATAAGGTACCGCATCTTGTCTCGTCAGATCCATCCACGCAGTCTGTGACAATATCACATCTGCCTTCTGCCGGTATGCATTCCCCATTCTGACACAGGAATTCCCCATCTAATAGAGAAATAGTATTTTACAAGTTGTGATCACACTTCGGTGTTACTTTTGGTTGGATTTGATTTACACTATATAACAGAGGTCTCACAATTATACCCGAACACATTATATTCAAAACGTTACATTGACAGTCAAAGTTTTTGTAAGCAGACCATTAACTATTCATTATAAGCACTTTCACATTTCGTAAATTCCTTTGAAATAATGACATCCAAAAGTTCTTGGCTGCTTTAATCATAGTTTCGTTTATTGTTGATATAGTCCGAACTAATCACTTAGCGGGGGTGGTCATGTAAGAACCCATAACAGTCGTCCTTGGATTACGAGTAACTGGGGATGTCCAACATATTTCTACGCGTAATAATTCTGCAAAACTTCCTATTCTGACAAACAAACAGACGTTCGTGTCAGGATATACTCAAATATAAGTTGTTTCATTGATATTATCACTTTTTTTACAACTTCCATCGTATAGAAAATTCCACGACCGCAAAGCAAACTATCATATTCAGAAACGAGACTCGCCTTCGCAGGGTCTTGCGATGCAGTTTTCCTCGTCTGATCTGTCGCCACAATCGTCGATAAAGTTACAATAGGCAGACATCGGGATACAGCGGCCACTAGAACACGTGAAACTGCTCTCTCCACAGATCAGGGCTGCAAATATAACATGCGTATACTCATCAGTCAACAGAAAGTGGAGGTGGTTCGCCAAATATCTTTAATATCTAAGTAAAAACACATAGTATTTTTCATTTTATTAGAAAGGTTCTTAAAATAAACACTTAATCAAACACTTTAACAGTGTGAAGAGTAGCATAACGTATATCGTATTAGGAAACTCTGATGAAGAGTTGGCTCAGATCAAAATAGCATAATCATTGAATTTGACAGGTGAAGCCTTAATTCAATCATGCAATAGGTTGTAGATTCGTACACCTGATATGTCCAAGGATGTATCGCCCTGGTGATTCTTAGATTTTTACATAATGTAGTTTCAGGTATAAGTTTTGCACATTTAAAAAGAAATACACTTTTTCAAATTTATAATTTTGGAAAATGATACGAGCTGTATTCAGGTGTGCAAACATACGTCGCAATGAATTGCAGGAATTTATCATGATAATCAAGTAATAACAAAGTAATGAATAGACGTATGTTCTCACAACAATTCCTTTCATCACTGCCATCGCTGCAGTCAGGGGCGCCATCACACAGGTAGATCTCACCTATGCACTCCTGGTTAGCACAGGTGAACTGAGACTCCTGGCAAGCAGGATCGTGTCCATGGGAAGGAGTCTCAACAGAGGTTGGATCTTTAGCTGAAACACGTGGTACATCATTTTCAGGATTGCACGATCAAAGCATAAATCAAAAGTTCGGCCAAGTATGACCTAAATGTTTTATTTTGCTGCGGTAGTAAATTCGATATATCTAAAGCTCCTTACAGCGGAAAAATGTTTGGTCTCATGACATATCAATCATCAATAGTGAAAAGAGGAAAAAATACTTCTCTTCCACTATTTTCCTTAATGTTCATTTAAACCTTCACTCCAACAAGGGAAATGTGCGAGTGAATGAAATGAACATTCCTATAAAGACGACCCCAAGATAAATTTGTAGGGTAGTCCAAATTTGAAATTATTTTTACCTTGTTAATTGCATGTTTCTTACATAGTATTATAAGTATTTCCATTTTAGAATAAATACATATTTTTCTTTAATATACTAGTATATGAGACTACCTGTAACGAATGATGTTTCACAGAGGAATTGGTTGACGTTTTTGTACGAGCACGGGATATCATGCCAGTGGTTGGTGGAGTATATATTAGCCATCTGTATCATACTGCAGTCCTCCATATCGCCACCATCAGGCTGTGATAAACCAGCCTTGCCGTGGGACGTCTTTGCCCTAAAGCGAAAATGTTGACGAGTTGTAAATTGAACGAATTTATTACCTACATTATATTTGACTTACCCTACCACAAGTCTTCCGATAAAAGAAGATAATATGCGCCGATGAAGGCTGTAGATTTTACCTCATTCAAATCAAATGATAGAAATGATTTCAATAAGAATTTAATTTTTTTTAAATAGAAAATTATTATACAGTTACCGATTTACTCCCCAAATTGATTTGAGGTATGAAAATGGATATGACATATTTATAAGGCTGTTTTTGATGTCGCACCAATCCAATTTGGAAATCCTCGACAAAAAAATAAGAAAAGCTATCCATTTCTTAAGTAATGCACAGTACAGAAAACACATCAGTTTTAGGTCTTGCTTAGAAAATTATTACATTCATTCTTCAAAACTGCATAACATTAATATGCTTTCTTGAAAAATAGTCCATACACTTGTGATGAGATGAATTCAAGATTATGAAGCGTATTTGTTGCTTACCATTGCACGTAGTTCATTGGCCTGCCGTCCGACCACGTGTATTCTCCCTCTTCCTCGATATCGTTTAATCCTGATATAAAAGTAAACGTAGATTAGACTTTTTATTTTCCCTTAATACGATTACTTAGTACACTTGTGTTCCCAACTACTAGCCCATCAGTTAAATCTGAATATACACTTGATGATTCAGTATAGACTTTTATTGCTTTTTTCTGTGTAAACTGGATACTGGTAAATGTCTTGTATGTGTATTTTAATTATTTTTGATGTAGCACATATGAATTTCCATTTGAAGCGTTCTATAAATTAATCACATCTAGGTATCAAATACCTTATTCTCAGTCGTAGCATGACTATTAAAATAAATTCTACTTATGGATAATTAGTTTGATTTTCCCTGCGCAATCCTATCCGTCAATATATACGAAACAATTAGATAATATATTAAATCACATAAGATGAAAATATGAATACCTATATAAATGTTCATGTCCCTTAGCTGCCCATACCACACTCAGTAGGAAATGAATGAAGGACATCTCATCGGTGTTGCTAATACTAACAAGATGGCCGCCGTGTTCAATGCACGTGTGTTCAGCTTGGAGCCAGGTACTTGCATTCACAGACGAGAACAGTTATAGCAACTGTCCGAATAGTACTCCCACGAAGTGTTACATCTGCCGACTGCCATTTAAAATGAGTGAATGTGTTAAAGCGTTGAAATATATATATATATATATATATATATATATATATATATATATATATATATATATATATATATATATATATATATATATATATATATATATATACATATATATATATATATAAATATCATATATAATATATATATATATATATATATATATATATATATATATATATATATATATATATATATATTTATATATATATATATATATATGTATATATATATATATATATATATATATATATATAATATATATATATATATATATATATATATATATATAATATATATATATATATGAGGTGATCAATACATCACTTTGTTCTATTGATATAAGATTATTATAATTTGAAAAAGTATATAAATAGATATGATTTCATTGAATATTTGAGTGTAATTCATTATATATATATTACTAGTATATATATATATATATATATATATATATATATATATATATATATATATATATATATACATATATATATATATATATATGTATATATATATATATTATATATATATAATATATATATATATATATATATATATATATATATATATATATATATTGGAATTACACTAATATAATGGAAAGTGAGTATATATATATATATGAATGAATCTTTATAATTGCAAATAGAACGAAAGTGGATGTATTGTGGAAGTAATATATATATATATATATATATATATTATATATATATATATATATATATATATATATATATATATATATATATATGATATATATAAATATATATATATATATATATACATATATATATATATATATATATATATATATATATATATATATATATATATATATATATATATTGTATATCTTTACTATTTATCAAGTCATCGGTGGCAAAATCTATCAGAAACTCATTCCAACTCGACACGATCTGCGCTGGAGGGTCATTGGCGAGATTACAGAACCTCCCCTTCGAGATTCTCGTGCCAACAAGAGTGACGTCAATGAATTCCAAATAGTCGCCTTGGCAACCACCAACATGGTCGTTGATGTCGAAGTATATGAATTCAACAGAAACGTATTTTCCATAGTCAAACTTCAAATGCCATCGACATCTGTACCAGTTGTTGTAATTGAAGGGGTAATTGACAGAAGCTATTACCCCGCACAACGTTGAGCATTTGTTGACTTCCGTACATATCTCCTGTCCTATACCACAACCAGCACATTCTGAAAATAAGAATTTCATTATAATTTAGCTTGATCAGATTGAGAAAAAATGACCATTATACCATCAAGAAATGGGCAAGTAAAGAATTGGGCAATAGGACAAAGGTATCAGAAATGGCGGTATTTTCAGAACCTCAATTTTCGAGTTAGGTCTTGAAATTCATTAAATCACATCAAAAAGGATATGCAAATTTATTGCAACACAATGCGTAACATAATAAAGCTAGCATGTATAAAACTACTATTTTGGATTCGCCAGTTGGTATCTATATACTATAGTTCTCCACTGAATGATCAAATCAAGAATACCATAAATGGACTTGACGACTTTGTTTGTATACCAATAGAATTAAATTAAATCAGTCAACCTTGACATACCCAATTGGAGTCATTTTACCTTATATACTAGTATATAAATATATATGTATATATATATATATATATATATATATATATATATATATATATATATATATATATATATATATATATATATATATACTAGTATATTATGTATTATGTGTGTGTGTGTGTACCCCGTGTATGTCATTAAGCATGCATGTTCTAAATTACACACATATCTATATAGTACAATGTGATGAGTATTACCTTCAAGACCAGCGATTGCTTTGAACTTGTTCTCCTTTGCAACGGAGTAGCGATAGCAGGTCCGCAGAACAAGAGTGAGATGACTTGTAGGTGAGACAATGATAGGAACTTTATTGTCCTTAATAATGCGCCGTGCTGGTTTGAGTGGATCCAGGGTATCATTAAAACCACTTGGAAAGTACACTAATAGTTCATCTTCGCACTCGCCAGGATTTACTTCGTAATTACCATCCTATTCGACGAAGAAATAAGATACATCTGAAAAAATCTGATTCAAAACCACTGATTTGATGTATCATAAAATGCAAGAACATGCAGATAGGCACTTAGTGTCTTTGGTATTCTTTCTCACCACTACCTGTATATTGTAAGGAATTTGATAAGAGTGTACATCATATTTACCATCAGAGGGGCGAAACGATATGACGAAGACACTAAGAGTGCCTTTCCGTGATATTTGGAAGCCTGAGATATATAACGTCTCAGGTTAAACCTATGCTACTTTCTGTATTCTGTTTCTGGAAAGAGAATGACATGGTATAACACCGTCACTTCTGTGCATTATTTATGGATTAATGTATTTATCTGTTCCAGATATTGAACTCAAATATGTAGCATTTGAACGTTTATAAATAAGTATATCTTATTATTCAAGGTCATCACAACATGATGAGGTCATAATATCTAAGGATAGGTCTCAAGAGACGAATTTATCTTCATACGCAGACATATATAACGCTTATCTACCATTCAAGCTTAATCAAATGGTAAAAATAAAGAAAGTTACCTTTGTAACGTCCTCTTTATGAGCAAGATCCATTTGTAATTGGTCTAAGGAAATGAATCCTCCATTGCCATGCAAGTGCCATTCGCAAACTACATGTTCACCATAATAATTAGGATAATTTGGTGACTGAATTACAGTTGGCCCATCCACTGTTATATGGCCACCACATGCTGGAATAAGAAAGTAAATGGTGGTTTTGATATACGCCAATGATATAAAAGGAATTATAGAATCTGTTATCAAGAGAAAATTTAAAATCCAATGAATAAATTGTTTATTGTTATTGTTGCGAATAAATTATGAAAGTAATGGTACTTATTGTGTTGAACGATAACTGATGTAAAGTGATCAGTAGAACTGACAAAACTACATTCCATGAAGAAAATCATTCGCAGTTTTCTTAAATGAAATCTATTTCCATTGAGTATGATAATATATTTCTTAGAAATGCTTTGTCACAAAGCGATTTATAGAAAGATGATTTCGTCTGTAATATTTCACCATGATACTATATAAACACATTATTCTGTTAACAATATCAACTATAATTTACCTTCGATATCTTTCGTTCCATATATTTCCAATCTTAGACACGGCCAGTTAACAAAAGTCTGAATTAGAATTCTAATAATCCGCGCATTTATTTCAGGGTTGAAGAAGTTTCTCTTCGGCGTTCCTGGGTCTGTATTGCCATCGAACACCTGTTAGAGAAAGCTAATTGTTATTTGCCTGAGTATCTCATTAAAGGTCCGGCACGGAGGTGTCAATATACACTGACACCCGCCCAATTAAATTGCTCTGTCAATTGAACAGCGCCGTACACTCTATCATTCGCCGTCACCTTAATACGATTAGGAATAGGACTTCCGTACATTGAACACATGCATACATTAAACATTTTTGGATTCCCCACGAGTGCTCAATGGACACAGGTTTTACTGCATTTCAAAATAGTGATGCTCTTTCTTGAGTATTTCAGTTATCCTGTCACATTCCTTTGGTTGAGTCACTATAGATAGATATATTAGATCTCGATCTCTGCTTGTGAAATAAACACGCATGAAGAGTGTGCGATCAAAATACTAGTTGAATATTAAAACCAAAACAATGTCTTCCACATCATTTAAATTTGAATAAAGGTAAATGTGAATACTAGTAAATACTATAGTTTGTCAGACCCAAGCTTGGCTGACCGTTTTTTTCCTCTTTTTGTTACATAGATTTCGTATTTCCTATCCAGACGTGGCAAACCTCTTAGCATCACTGTCTTCTGTACCTTTATACCTATGTTCTTTTTTAACTCCGTTGTAAAATTTCACGCGAGATTGTGCACATTTGTACTGATTGCAAATGGGCAAATTTTACAATGGAACCAAATGAACAAAATCCACATTTACGGAGTTGAGACAGAAAGTAGGTTATACATACAGAAAATAGTTCTCCTGAAAGGTTTGTCAAGTTTGGATATAGGGATTAAGATCGAGCCAGGCAGCTGTGTTGGAAAACCCAAGGCCCAGGGGGTCTGATGCATCTCACAGCCGTTGGCCGCCAGGCCAGAGGCTGTGAGATGCATCAGTTTTCCCGAGGCCTTAGGTTTTCCAACACAGCTGCCTGGCGAGGTCTTAATGGCTATCATATCATGAAAAAATATATTTTGCTGTTTAATATTTGGGAAAAGTACCTTTCATTTGTGGAAACCAGGGCTCGTTCAAAAGATGTTTACATATGGTTGCCATGCCAATGCGTGAGGTGAACAAATGACACTAAAACATTTTGTTCCAGCCCTAGTTGCACGGTGTGGCAAAACATCAATGTCTACACATTACTGTGGTAAAATGCCAAAACATTTTATGTTCAATTTATGGGAAAGGTACATTTGATTTATGAAAAAAGGCCTTATTTAAAGGTTGTTTTCATATGATTGCCATG
>OZ012685.1:2693473-2703473 GCA_963942565.1 Maea johnstoni
GATTTCGGCTTTGACCCTAAACCATAACCTTTTAAATCATATGGAATACTTTCACATCAACATGAGAAGAGAAATTCTGATTCCCCTGTTTAAGGAGAAAAAACTCTGTAGTATAGATGCAAATAACTTATGAAGTATCACCCTCCTCACCAACTTTAACAAGATATATGCGATTCAACCCTGGAAAAAGGCTTGAATATTGGTGGGTAAATAATGAAATGTTCTTATGTTTCCAGGGCGCGTGCTGTAAAGGACACTGCTGTATCCACACCACCCTACTTTTACAGGAGACAGTGGCGTCTTGTGCTTTGGACAACAGTCGCAAAGTTTTCGTTTCATATGTTGACATGTCCAAAGCAATAGCAGGATGTAGACTAACAGACTATTCTATAAGCTTGTTCAAGGGGAAATCTGGAGGATGATGGACTGCCAGCTGGAGATGCCGCCGAAAAACCTTGCTACAGCGACAAACTCCAAACACAAAACTGACAAGGTTCATGATCTAGTTGATAACTATGGAGGGAAATGGGGATTCATCTTAAATGCTTCACGATCAGCGGCCATAGGGAAGACAAAATGGAGCATTTAGCTAACAGCGGATCAAGAGCTTTTAAACTTGTTCATGAAAGAGTCATATAGAGAAAACGCTAAGCCGGATGGCGCGTCCAAAGGTTTCGTTTTCGATCTCCCAATGCTAGCTCATTGTTTTACCTAGGTTGGCTGAAGCTACCTTCTTATGTCTGCGCTATGAAATCGCTATCATTCTTAACCCTGATAGAATGTAAGAAAAAAATGGTGTCAGACAAGTGATTGGGGTTAGGCTTGGTATGTTTAATGAAAATAATGGGTAAGGGCAGTTAAACGAACACAACAGCCCCACATTTGACATTTTAAGTACAAGCATCAGGATTGGACTCCTCAATGCTATAAAGGACACGTGTAGTGGTGGAATACCTGGTGTCTGTAAAGAACATGGTCTGAGGTAGTCTGGATATGGCGTATTGCGTTGGAAAACCTTATCATTCTAAGAAAAAATGACTTGTTTTAAAAACTCTAGGTCAGACACAATATTTGACGTAGTGGAAAATATCTGGTGAGTTCCCTAATCTCATCAAGATTTTTGAATTCATGACCAAATTGGCGTGTCACTGCAGTCCGTTGAAAAATGATGACTTTGGGGTCAAAGGTATATAGGACAGATAAAGTGTGCTCTAACTGTGACCTCTCAGCGGTAGAGGACGCTGAGCACCTTATCAATGAAGGCCCATTCTTACAAGAAAATAAGAATCGAATGTATGGCGAGATTCATAAACTTTGCTCAAATGTGAAAGCGAGGGTTAATGACCCCAAGTGATGTATTACCTTACCTTCTAGGTCGGGCTATTATAGGTATACATAACGATGAAATGAATAACTTATAGCCAATAGCAGTAGAGCTATCGACACGATAAACATTGTAGGCATTGGACAATTGGTGTGTAGTTTCAAACAATCTCAATCCACTGTAGCAGACACATGTACCAATAAGACTTTGACCTGGCAACTTCTAGTGTTGGATATATTAAGTGTTCCTTCCGTATTTTTTCATAATATAATTTGTAGTTCAACCGGACTGGTTGTATTAGTAATTGTATACGTCTATTTATCATTACGATATACTGTTTATTTTAATGTGTAAATCTATTTTACACTACTTTTACTAATGACAACACCCTGTGACAAAGGTTGCCAATTTAGGAAAAAATATAAGCTTATAAAGGAAGTGTCTGAATTGCTACTTGTATATAGGAAACTTTTATATATATATATATATATATATATATATATATATATATATATATATATATATATATATATATATATATATATATATATATATATATATATATATATATATATGAAAAATTTGCACTTGGGAGACGGATAGATGGGGAACAGAGAAAGGAAATGATATTCAATTTTGACTACTACTACTACTACTACTACTACTACTACTACTACTACTACTACTACTACTACTACTACTACAGCAACTCACAACAACAACAACAGCAACAACAACAACAACAACAAGAGCAACCTACCACATTTTGGTATAGAACAGAACTCTGATGCTGCGCTGCCATCCAAGATAGTAAGTCTAGTGTAGCAGAATGGCGTGCCCCTATTGTCCACCTTGCGGCAGTGGTTGTGCTCTCCCTCCAGGCCGATATGCTGGGCGTACTGTGTCCTCCTGCCGTGGTAGAAACCGTGGAAATGTTCCCACGCCACACAGGCCTGCCCACTGGCAGTGCTGTTCTGGCTTCCTTTGTACAGAGCACCATCGTCGCGCTCATCATAGCATTCTTCCACATCTGCAAAATAACACTATAATACGTCATACCATGCTGTAAAAGACTGGCCGTCACGCTCATCATATAGCATTCTTCCACATTTGCAAGATAAAACCATCATACGGCATACCATATCGTGAAAGACTTGCCGTGCGATCTAAGGCATTGTCACTGAGTGCTAGCTGCCTATCACCACTGCATTGAATCTCAATGTGAGAATTTGAGAAAGCTGCTAGTGACTTTGGGATAGGCGTTAGGTTTTCACCGGGCACTCCGGTTTCCTTTACCAGTTACAACTGGCTAGTCAAGACTAAGCCGCAATATGCCAGAAAAAGTGACAAAAAAATCGAAATTGGACATTCCACATCTGTGAAATAACACTAGCATATGGTATACTAATAAACGTCATTTAAAGACAAAACTTTGCATTACAGGTGAATTCATTAACGTGCATAAATACCTTGAATTCTGCATATTGAAAAAAGAATTATGAATATTTGAAAATGTTTTATGAATATTCACACATTATTTATGAATATTGAAAAATCGTTTTCAATATAATAAATATTTTTCAATGTTCATAAATGGTGAATAAAACACTTCTGCTTGCCATAGACATGAACTAATAAGACCCATACTTACTGATACTTTCGTAATAACAAATTTGAATGAGCATTTCCTGGTTGGAAACTTGAGCATGCGGATTTGTGCCACTGCTGTTGTTCTGCTGTCTCATGTTGTGAGTGACGTCAATGTGAAGTTCCGCCATTTTGTCGGACATCCCCTCAATAACCTGGCAGCCGTAGCTTGAAGACTCCTGCATGCAATGGAAGGGTTTTGTTTTATTGTCGCTTTTTCTGTCATTTTAGGATACATTTTGATTTGGAATAAAAGTGGAATCTTTCAAGGTTATCTAGATTATATAAAATATCAGAAATGTGTACACCATTGACTATCAACTCATATACAGTTATATATATATATATATATATATATATATATATATATATATATATATATATATATATATATATATATATATATATATATATATATATATATATATATATATATATATATATATATATGTTCATTGACTGTAATTGTTTCTATTACAAAATCATATCTATATAATTACAAATAATGCTGATTATATAATCAGAGTAAGAGGGAGATATATATAATAATAGTAAAGGAGAAAATAGATAAATTATACAATTCTAGCCTTGCAAAATTAGAGTAGGCTAGAGGTTATTTATACACATCATAGAATGAGCACTTATACATCCTACACATTGGGCAAGTACCTTGGTGCCTATTTAAATGTACATAATGCGAAGTGCATTATTCTTAATCAGAAACGTCCATCCTGTGCACTACAGGGCCGAAATCATATCTATACTAATTGACAGAGGTTAATACCAGGTGATCTTTGTATTGAGTTAATAGGCGAAAACTATTTTGTGCTATTGCACCAGAAAAACTGCAAAAGATCCACCGTCTGTTGGATGTTGGAATCAATTCGGAATTGGAATTACCCAATGCCCTGCCTGTTTCTCAACAGGGTTGAATACATAGTATGTACATTTTTTGCCACTGATTTATAAAAGTAAAGCATCATCTCAGGATTTGCATTGTTCGGAATTTTTCCTAATAAAACGTGGAGGTTATTCTCATGTGGTGTCTGAATTCTGCTACCATAGTTGTTCTCAATATCACTTATTTCATTGAACATCGCGTCCCTTTCATTTCTGAGGGACGGGCAGTGTATGAGAAGATGCTCTACATTTTCTATGGCAAGATCAGGGCATAATTCACAATATGGACGATTTACTGCATCATTCCTATACCGATAATCATCACTCTTCAATTTGCTCGCTTTACATACTAATTTTGACATAGTTTCACAATAAAGCATCATATCTGGGGATATGTCACTTAGTTGCCACCATATCAACGGTTTAACATTATCAATTATTGCACTTATAAACTATGTAGTCTTAAATAGGTTTGTTCCAATATACCAGTCCTGATTCTCCATATCCCAAGCTCTTGACCAAACTAGATCCCGCCATTGCCTTTTACTATACACCCTAGTCCCATGTAACATTTGTCCTACCTCTAAGTACAACCCAAATATCTCAGAGATTTTTAGGATGTCAAAAGCAGGGCTATGGAGTAGATTCTCTCTAGATACAACTCTATTTTGGTTAAAATCAGTAAATCTACAGAGGAACACTCTCTTGTATATAGAATCGTCAGCGAGCATAGCTATAGTTCTGATAAACAGAAGTTTCTTTATATACACATATAATTCCAACCTTATCCAACCAAGGCCCAAAAAACTCGTTGCTCTCGGAGAGCACTGTCTAAATCGTTGGATTATGAATACAAGAAAGGACCATTAAATACTTTCCTCCAAAAGATATATTATCGAGATGAAACGAGGGAAAGGAGCCATGATTGAATATAACAATCCTTCATCTTGCCTCTCCGACGGGATCATCCTAAGCCTAGTAGTGAGGAACTCTGACTTGATCTTCAGTAGCGAATTTGTCTTTTCGCTTTGCAAATGTGCGGCGTTGTGAAGAGCCTTAATATGCAATACCGTTCATACCATTAAGACCTCCCGCGACTTTTCGTCAGAAGGATTCCTGTCCTGCTGCTGTATGACCTAAGCTCTTGAAAGCGAAGTTAATCAAAATCCTAAGAAACATTCAAAGAGATCATTTTTCTGTGAGAGCTCTTATGGCTTGCAGTGACTGTGTTGGTGTGCACCAGTGGCTGGGCCATTCGCCAACGAGCACCGCAGCCATTTGAAGCCACACTGCGCGGACCATGTATGTTGATCAATTACTCTAGTGCCAACACAGCCCCATACATCGTCTAGTTAGAAGCTGGCGTGTTATGTTCTGATAGCCAAGTCCTCTCTGATCTTAGAAACATAAACATGACACGTTCCTCAAACATTTATGTTGCCATTGTAGTATTTAGAGTATCAAATGAGATCTCTGTGTATGTGCATTATCCAGATATTCTCAGGTAGGAGTACTAGGAATTTCCCCCTAACTCGGGTATTGATCAAATATTGATTATGTATCAAAGTAATGAATGTAATTTATTTATTCTATGATGTGAACACATATTGGGTTCTTATAACAAACCTTTATCAATGAGAAGGGAGTTTGTGTCGGTAGCTTTATTGGTATATCTGCGCTGCGGTCTTGGCGGCAACAAATGATTACGTGGGAATCTGTGATGTTCCTGAATTGGCCGCTAGGTAGCGCTCCTTCTGCTCTATCATGGAATGGTCCACACGGTCCAGAAATATCTATTCTGCTGCTATTAAATCCTGTATCATCAGATAGTAAAAAGAAAATCACCATAGTATATGTCTCATTATCAATAAAACACCCTAGATGTTAGTCATCTTAAACGGTGTATATGCTAAACAAGTATATTCATTTTTCATATAAAGTGTTCGTGATTGACTTCTCCAGTCATAATTGAGTTATAAAAGCTTTAAAAAGGGTGAGAACATGGTTTGATGCGCATTTTATTTTTTTGCGCATCTGGAAATTACACGAAAATGGATTAAAATATGTGAATTTATAGTTTAAGCAACTCGCAAGGTTATGTTTCAATGGCCTATGAAAAAGATAAACATCCGCATGATTAGCCAAAGTGTAAAATAAAACGCTTTCCCCCTAGTGAAATACTATGATACGTTGTCATCTCAAAATGCTCTTTTTTGGCTTAAGTTATATAAAGTTATGTAGAGGACTAGATACGGGGGAGATGAATAACCACACAATCACGTAAGTCCCAGTGGGCATTTTGAGTGTAACAGCTGTTGTTCAGCACCTGCAGTGTAATTAGTGCTGCACTCAGGTCACTAAGGACCAGGCTGAAGAAAATAAAGCATGCTTATTGGATATTCGTCTAAGGATTAGGTGCATCTACTACATGCTTCACGTTTTTGGACGTAGATAGATTACCGCAAACTCTCGGTAGTTTGGGACACTTTTTTTTTTATTAATTACCACCTTAATGGTTCAAGCATGGCCCATGTTTCATGATCATGAGTACGACGAAGCTGTTAGGTATATTTTGGGGTTCTTTGAACTTCATTACTCTATATGAAGACTTTTTTTGGTGGAACATTTTACCTATAAACTTAAATTAATAAGTTGTTTTCATATTCCCTCTATGATGATAATTAGCAACAAAAAAACAGTTCGAGGGGAAGTTACCTGTATTTCGGATACCTCTCCATTAACTATGATATACAGTGCTGAAGAAACCACTTGCTCATAAAGAGGAGTTCCACAAATCACATACTTAAAGATACATTCTTCTGATAAGACATTTTAGAGAAAATGTATGAGGCTATGTTATACCTTCAGGGCAATCCGGTCCATACTGTAGAATACAGTAACTTCCGCGCGGCCATGTATTATTCTGCTGAGGGTTGAAGTCATCTTTTTTCAGGCAGAAGTTTAATCTTGTAAAATCGTTTCCATAGGAGGCATGCATGTCCATGTGATACTTCCAGCTCGTCTCGCGTTCAGGCTCTGAAACACGAAGACACTATAATAAGGAATACAACTCTGGCGTTGTTTTATATCAGGAACTACTAGTATATCTCAAAATGCATCTTGGTCACCGCTGGTCTTTTCCTCTTCATTCGACATTGTTATTGGTCACCATTGCTTAGGTTAATATTCATCCCATGCACCGGCCCAAAATGGCCTTACTGTTTTGGCTACTTCACTCTATAATCAAATTATATTTTAGGTAAACATATTGGATTGAAAAATGAGCATCGCAACACATCTTCAAATCGCTACAAGCATTAGATTTTGAGCAAATCTATGCATCAAATGTGAATACCGGAAGCGTGTTCAGTTTTCTAAGTCGCATGCTTTAACATTTACGACGCCTTAAACTTGGGACCGATGTTTTTAAAATTTGAAATCATTTTTTACTGTCACAATTGTTCATATGGACAATAAAGGTACAGAATACATGAGAATATAACATATTGTGCATATTGTCCAATCAGCATAATCACACGTGAAAATATAGGTATTAAGAAAGCAATAAATCAATTGCCAACATCTACAATAAAAAATATGTTATTATATGACTATAATTTCATATTAATCATTTCTTTATATATTGGATGCCAAGTACCTAAGAAAGGTGCCATTCTATCATTGGTTTCGGCCCAGTACTTTCCTATGTGAAAGAGATCTTTCATTACAAACCTTTCTTGCTCCAATAACAATCTAAAAGATGTGTTGCGGTTCGAGTATATGATCATTTTAGTAGCCATTAAGATGATGTTTATAAGTTTACATTTCTTCCTAGACTCACCCGAAATAATGAATCTTATTTCAAGATTATAATTGCCAAAATCCATTCTCTTGATCCATTTCTGTACTTCAAGCCACAAGAAAGAATTTTTTTCACATTCGTAAAATAAATGTTCAATAGATTCCTTCTGTTTACAGTATTCGCAAGAATCATTTGTAACAATTTTCATTTTGTACAAATCTGACTTAGTTGCAATTCTATAGTGTAGTATTCTAAACTGAATGTGTATCGCATGTACATGTTAACATTAGATTTATGATTTAAAATAAAGGAATTTTCTATTTCATGATTTGTAAAACGTATTCCAGTTTTATTTTCCCATTTTTCAGTGATATCAAGAAATATCTTAACTTTGTTACTGTTAAAGTTTTTGTATAATTTGCTTGCACCTTTTGAGTCTATATTGATAATTCGGTTGGAAAGGGTGTTGACTGGTCCAATCTCTTTTTGGAATGAGGAAAAATTTGGGGATACACAAGTATTTATATATCTATCTAGTACATGATATTTGACGTTTCTATATTCCAGATAATGTTTTAAAACCATATTGCCATTCTATCTCGCTTTGGCTCAGTATTTTAGCATTTGCAGATACTAAATCAGATAGAATATACACTCCATTTTTCATCCATCTTGGTAAAATCTGATTATCCACCTTACTATCATACCATATTAGAATCCCTTGTAAATCATCTGTGTTCTTGGGCTGAATATTAACCATAGTATAAAAAACTGAATCAACAACACTTCTCCCAAAGGGATTTTCAATCGTTCCCACTAGGCTCTTTGAATAGGAATCACCTAGGTAAAACAGTTATCTATGCCAATTAATTTTGGAATGTTTGTCCAGTTACCATTACTAGAAGCTAATCTTCGCATCCGAGATCTTTTGAGAGTTTGTGAAAAGAGAAACAAGTTGTGCAATTCTAAGCCCCCTTCTCTAATCTCAGCTTCAATAATCTCTTTACTATGAGCGATGTTTGATGTAGTACACAATCTGACGTGGAAATCCTGCTAGAATACCTCAATGGATTAAATTCGTGCCTTTGAAATGCAGGCATCCGGAAATTCAACCAATCAGTTTGGCGAAAGGCAGGTGTATTTGTATTCTAAAGGCACTCACCAATTGCTCTTTCAATCGATGTACCTTATTGATACGGAAGTATCAATTGCACTCCAACTGAAGGATTGCGTCTTTATCGGGTGCTTCCCTGAGTTCAACATTAAGCTCATATGGTAGCAGTGTTGTATGGCAGTAAAATGACTTTGAAGTAGACAGAACTGCATTTTCTTAAGGACCTCGCAATTTGCTTGTCGCAGACTGTCACATCCATTTGACTGTTGCAATATTTGACACTTCTGGCGCAAAAAATATGCGAGAATGCGTCAGCTTGGAAAGGCATGTGGATCTTAAACATTGTTTTTAGGATCAGTTGTCAGAGTGCTAATCATCTATAGTTACGGAATTAAGTATGTCGCACGTTTTCTTAGGAACGAGAAATTTGTGAAAATTTCGTCAATATGAATACAGATGGGAACCTACCTTGGACAATGCTGATATTGTGCTGCCGCTTACACACGAGCAGGGAGCCCGTTTCCCAGGAGTTATACTGCTGTCCAGGGCAACCGTACGCAGGCATCAACAGTCCATAGCTCCCATCCGGCCAGTCCGAGACATGGACACTCGAGGGTGTGGCTTCTACAAAAGAGGTCCGCGTAGTTAGCGGGCGGGGAGGATTTGGGTTTTGATTTGGTTTGATGTAGCATTCAACAGCTTAGGTCATACCGAAACGACATAGAATCAATGAACTTGGTAGAAATTCCCTTCTCTTCACGAAATTCCAAAGGGTCTTTAAGGTAAAGAAGCATCATAATGGGATATTAACCGTCATTTTGTAAATAGCTTTGATGTTCTATTAAAATAGCACGGGCATACCCAAGCATGCAGTGCAATGATTCATGGAGATATCGAGAAGAAACTAAAATGTATGGAGGATGAATGATCCATATGGAAAAAAAATCCTTTTAAAATCTCTTAAATCGTAGATGGACATTGAGTTCAATTGTAAATGACATACTGTGAAGCCATCATTTTCAGATATGCACATGCTACTAGATGTACACCTACCCCTCTCACACATTCTGCCATAGTAACCTGCCCGGCAGCGGCAGGAGCAGCCCCCTGCATCATGTGAGCCTCCATTATAGCAAGGTGTCCTGATGGGCAGGTCACAGTAGTCCCACGGCCGTCCAGCACCACCGTTATAGCACCACGGATACTGGTGCTC